>CM067374.1:103287146-103336521 GCA_034401795.1 Chaetoderma sp. LZ-2023a
CTACCTGTGCAGTTACCGTGAAATTGTGATTCTGGGAATTCGAGATTCAAAGTATCTATATCGATCCCACCACACGCACAACGTGGGCAGGGCATAGCTAAAATGGATTCCTCTATGTTGACCTCTGTTGACCTGCATATACGTTCCGGATGCGTTTGGTTTAGATTTAGAGCAACACTTACGTCGGGTTAACTATTTCGGAGTGCAAATAGCCTAAGGCCGTGTTCACATTTTATTAGCTAATTCAAAGGAAGTCCAATCGATCGCAAATTTTCTGTTTAATCGCTCATTCACGCTTACACAAGTTATCAAGTATACGAATGTTTGCGTTTGATCTGACTTACTTCGGTCTTACTTTGGATAACACGACCTTCTTCTTCCTGTTTCGTAGATTCCTCCTGGGGTAGATCCACCGTGAGGGAAAATAAATAAATTTCCCACGTAATTATATAACGAATGTTACAAGTTAAATTGTTTGATAGTTCCACACGTCAGCTTATTGATTAATACGGTATGGACACGTTGTGATGATGTAGTAGTGATGTATGTGTGGTAAAGTTGTGACGGTTGATAGCGCGTTGCTGCTTTGCTCTTATGACGTATATTGAAACCTTTTCCTACGGAGGGCGTGTACCATAGCGCGGTTTAGGCTTTCAAGGGTCAGAAAGGAATGGTTTTAAAGTGGTAGAATATCAGCGTTATCTAGTTTTCGACAGTCTATAATAAGACGAGTAATGGTTGCCTGATTTCTGAAGATGGTGTTACTGTACGTTGAACTAAGTTCTTTGGAGATAATTCTGAAATTAAATTCCTTTCAGGGACAATCTGGCTTTCCCTACTGCTAACAGCATATTGTCGAATAATGCACCAAACGCGGTTTATATTGTTGACATCGGACATAACATCATCAGAACCTGGTAAAGACCAACGACTAATTTTCATTTTGTGATGGTGAGATACTGGCATCTATGTTGGCTGATATTCTAGAGAAGGAAGGTGAAAAGGAAGAAGAATGAGCAGGAATCCAGTTCCACTGACGAAGATAGCGACAATGAAGGAGAAGACTCGGCAGATGATAGTGACGGTGACTAATTAAGAGGAGTTCAAATATAATTAATAGATTTATAGTCAGTGTGTAAAACAAGCAACAAAAACATGTTAAATGCTCGTTTATTGCTCCACAAAGTTTCGATTCGATGATATGCTCATTTCAAGTTTAGTTTACAATGATTGCTTTTTTCAACGACTCTAAAAAGGTGGCTCTGCTGTCAGTTGTCATAGTAACAATATTCTATTAAATGAGTAAACCGTTACTCATTATATTTGTCAAATGGTGCCCTTTAACCAATCTTAAGCTCTTAAGACTAGAATGTTCCTTTACCGGTGCTTGGTCAGTGATAGCGACATACAGTTGCTAGATTTTAAGCTGTGGCGAAGATCTTAGACCTTTTGACCTCTGCCGACCTCATTATGAAACTGATTTTCATGCAAACCATATGCAATCGTAGACGCTACTATAAGCAACATTTTGAGTGTTCGATCACCAATCTACAATGATTCTATCAAAATATATGTCAATCTTTGATATCCCTACCCCTTAATAGAGTCTGCTTCACTGTGTGTATTAACGCTAATATAACCCATCAAAAATCATATTAAGTCCCAGATTATCACATGTTAGCATACATAATTTTAAAGAGGACATCGAAAGCTGTTAGAAAAACATAGTTTCGTAAATTAGTGGGGTTGAGCGGTATCCAGGTGGGCCTCGCCAGCCCACGGACTATAGATGGCATGCCGCTGTCGAGGTTCTGTTTAGGAGTGACTGAGAGCAGAGTGTCTACATGAAAAGGTTGCAGTTACCTTAGTTTAATATTTAGACATTTAGGACGTTTTGACGTCAGAAAGGTACTCCGGTGTTTCACCGATGTATCGGTTACTTTCTTACGTCCGAAGAAGCGAAATCGGTCAACGGGATTAGTTAATTTGGAAGGAAATTGGCGGATTAACTAATTCGAAATAGTAGCTGCGAGGTAAATCTGTAATGTGCCCGTAATGCATTTCGTATCTACGCCAAGAGGTGGCTCTTTATGAGAATCGCATAATTACGATCAGCTGTAGATATATCGTCTCTTTGAGTGAGTTTATGGCTGTGTTCTTACTAGAGACTTAACCGGCGCAATGCTGAGATATGGCGTTATTCACGAATGACTCTCCAGTGAGAACACGGCCTAGCCCTCCACCATAGTAGAGTAGCTACTGAGTTACTAGAGGAAGCGCCTAAATGCATAGAGTGCGTACTCTATATAATTAGTACCTACCAGAGGCTACTCGCCTAGGAAGCGGGATAAGTCGAGTAAGTCACGTGTTTGTATTTGAATCAATCGAATTTAAACACGTGATACGACTACCCTCCTTTACTGGAGGCTAGATTATTTACCCTAAAGTAGGGACGTGAGTTTTCGCCCAAACCCACTTTATGGCCCGATTTTTCGGGAGGAGCTGTTCTATTCGAATTAAAATTGCAAACATGGAGGAAAAACCTTTACTTCCAAGGAAAACGCCCTTTACGTTGGACTATGCGTCTCGATGTACAGATGCGAACACAGCCTAAGCATCGTGCTGGAAGAATCCATTTCTAACTATGCCCCACCCAGTTCTAGTTTTGGCCTGTGTAATCGATTTAAAATCGATTTAAAACTTGAAAACCTGAATTCTTAGAATCTAGATTCCATGGTAAATATACAGGTAATCTGCTATGTTGAAACAAATTTGACTGGGAGTTGTTGTAGTCTAGGGCAGCAACAGCTCGCCGTCAGATTGGTTTCAAATTATTCAAAAGAAAGTGTATTAAATTATAAATTCACAAAAGATATACAATTCAGACACTTCCTGACTGACCTTTCCAGTTTCGTTTATGTAATTTTGATTGTGACGTCAGCTAACATGACATAATTCATTATGACGTCAGGTACTTGAGTGACGGGTCGGATAATTCCATTATCATGTGATCGAGGACGCAGGTTTATGCCAGCCTTACGTTCTGTAGGGGCAACGTTCCAGAGCGATATGCGCGGACAAAACCAGCTTTTCTCGTTAGTTTATTATATGATGTAATTAATGCGAAAACAGCAGATTGTCAATAGTTTGCAGATTTATCAAAACGTTTTGAAACGTTTTCCCTACTGAATGCAGGTTTCGAAGTGTACATCTATATGACTATGCCTATATCTCAGTTTCGGCTGTTTTCTATAATATTGGCACAATCTTTTAAAGGTACATATTCAGAACAGAATTCTGGAAAATAAAATTGTCAAAAGTGTATGCTTTTAAAGCATACAATAGCTTTTAGAGGCTGAGATTGTGTGGCTAGATATAATGAAAAGAAATAAATCTTAAAATATGATGATTTCATTATGTATAAATTCTTTAAGATGTGAAATTGAATTAGAGACACGTGCCCCTATTTCAACTTCACAAGTAAAACATTCTATTAATTTATACGGAATGAAATCATCATTTCTTAAGATTCATTTCGTGGCATTACATTGATGTGCACAAGTTAAGCTTCTAAATGTACACAATTTAAATAATTTTATCTTAGAGCATTTTGATGTGAATGAGCAACTTCAAAGTTTCGATTTACTAGTCACGAGATTGAAAATTGCGTAGATTTCCTAAAAACAAGATCAATAAAAATCGTGGCTGCCTAAACAAGTAACATCTTTGGAGTGGAATAAGTGTTAGGAAATATTCTGCAGCTAACGGGCCTATCCAAGCGTGACATAATTAAAAGCAGACTTCTAGAAATTCGGTGTTAAACGTGTAGTATTTAGGCTATGACTAATAGTCATACACGTCATGTGGCAGTTATCGCAGGGAATATTATGACTCACCTATATTACAAATTTGTTTATCAAATAGCGTGTCTATAAATAGACCTATTTGAATTACGTAGGTTATACGTTTTCCCGACGTTTTTGCATTTGTTTCTAGCACATTCTATCTGTCTATATAAGCAATAAATGTAGTGAATATTGCACCAGAACACAAGCTAATGCTGGAGAAGATTTACTGAAGATAAGAAGGTACAACTGTTGTGTTGAAATACTAAGAAGTTATTCATTTAGATTATACAGATACAGCATAATAAAAAACCTCAAAATGGGAGATCATACAGATAGCAGTGACGGTGATGAACAAGAGTTCGAGATAGCGGACGGAGTATCAGACAGTTCTCCGCCATTTCCTTTCGGCTTTGGAAGGGGCAGCCCCGGAAGAGGAGGAAGGCATCAGCATGGGCCGCGATCACCACCTTACTGGGCAATGGGTGGTTCATTCGGACCATGTTCAGGCTACCCTCCATTTGGACCAGGAGCTGCTCAACCTCCGCCTGCGCCACATTTGGGACCAGAAGCAGGTGAACATCGGCATGGGCGACATCATCATCCATATGGACCACCTCATCCTCACCCACACGGACCGCCGCCAATGTCCGGCACAGGATGGGGCTGAGATAAATCGTCGAGAAATCCGCTATTTCGCAGGGGAACAGGTGATGGAAATATTTACGTCTTTACAAAAGACTTCGCTCCAGAAGAAGTGAAAGTGAAGCTAGCCAGTCACAAACTGACAGTAACATGCAAGCGCGCGAGACGAGAAGCAGACAACATAACACAGATATGCAGAGAAAGCGTGACTCACGTGTACAGCCTCCCAACAGACAAGAACCTAGATTATGCGACTATGAAGGCCATTCCTGAAAGTCAAAATTCCCTGTAAAAAGGTGCAAATTCCGATCGAGCTTGATGAAGAACCTATTTCGGAAATGGAGGTGCTTGACATAGCCAAGGAGTAGTGGTTATAGACTCAATTCGGGTGTCCATCGGAGACTGAGGATCCTGCTTTAACCGTACTGACATGCCTAGACTGATATTACAGCAATACGGTAGATCAATAATGTAGTAGTGGTAGTAAGTAGTAGTAGTAGTAGTAGTAGTAGTAGTAGTAGTAGTAGTAGTAGTAGTAGTAGTAGTAGTAGTAGGCAGTAAACATTTACTGATGATAATATTTATCATGTATCACGTGATCTATAATATTATAATACGTAATCTACTCATACTGACGCAATCTCCAGCCTTATTATGTAACAATTATTTATAAGTATCTGCTTCGTCTTCCAGCCCTCAACTATAAACAAAGGATGATCGTTGACAATAATAATAATAATAATAATAATAATAAGTCTTGGTAATGTATTTACATTTACGACAACATCAAGTGCATTCCAATGTGTTATTAGATTCTAGAGCTGCTTTTTTTGTATTTTGATTTATTTTGTAGTTAATAAACTTCATATTGACAATTTAAATCTATGTGTGTTTGTTCTATTAATGGATCTATGACTATATTGTTCTTACAGTAAGCCACAGAAATAAGTTTAAATGTTTCCAAAAAAAAAAAAAAGAAACATGTTAGTTAGTACAATTCACCTTTCCAGAGTATCCATCCATCATCTGACCTCGTATGACGTCATAATCAGCTCAGCGCGTGTATGATGACGTCACACTCATTACGTCGCAAAGGGTTCCATATAGACAGTCATTAAATCTCACAGAGTCCGACACGTTGTATAAATTGTATGCCTTTGTAATTCTTTGCTATTTAAGGCAGCAACAGCGTCCAGTTAAATTAGTTTCAAAATATTCAACAGCTTACCTGTGTAGTTTTTTGGAAATTGATAGTGGGGGTGTTCAGAGATCGATCGATCCCAACACGAGCGAGGTGTGGGTGGAGCTTAGCTAGAGATGAGCGGGGCATAGCTAAAACCGGGAAGGTCCATTGTGACCACGATGTAAAATATGTTCTGACTGTTGAATAGCTTGATCGACGTAATTTGATTAGAAACCATTGCTGCAATGTCTACCAATCCGATGGATGTTTAGCTATGCCCCGCCCATGTCTTGGGCGTCTTAGGATCGATCTATACACTGTGAATCCTGAATTTCCCAGAATCTCAAATTAATGGTTACTAAACAACTAACTTGTTGAATATTTTAAAACTAATTTGAAAGGGGGTTTGTTGCTGCCTATGACAGCCACAGTGCCCAGTCAAATTAGTTTCAAAATATTCAACAAAATGTTTATTAAATAGTAACGGCATGCAATTCGTACAATTTGACAGACTATTCCAGGTCCATGACGAATTATTGCTGTCAATTATGATTGTGATGTCAACTTTTATATGACGTAGTCGATTATGACGTCAATACTTGAGTGGCAGATTGGATTCGTCCATGATGATGTTCTCAAAATATTCACCAGTACGATCTATTTTGTTTTGGAAACATTTAAAGTTATTTTTTAGCTGTAATGAACTTGTTGTTTATACATACCCTGGGTATATAACTCACTCAATGTCTGCGTCAGCTTTGAGACGCAACCGACGCTCTGGCAAATATATGGATATACAGGGCAGAATCGTAATCCAAACAGCTGGCAGAAAGCCGAAGCCATGGAATAATTGTCTCAGTAGGCCTACACATTTCTTCTATTATTCCAAGGACTGGAGGGATCTTATCTGTCACTCAAGTGTATAATGTCGAAATTATTTACGCCACATACACAGGGGTGGATTTAGAGGAAGGGGTGCGCACCCCTCCATTCGCTAAGTGTATGCACTTTTAACCTTCAAATAATTATTTTAATAACAAAATATGAATTTTTTTCATTGAAAAAATATGGTGTTTTTTATACTACTGAGGCTGCAAGAAATAGGCCTTCTAATTGTCACGCACCCTCCGCCGCCCTGCCCCCCGCCCCCCCCCCTCCCCCCGGATGTCCCGTCTCGAGATAGGATCCTCCCCAACATGTGCACCCCTCCCTCTACCAAAACGTGTATTCGACACTGATACATACAGCTTGACGTCATAATCATTGTTACATATTCTAACTCCGTCACGAAGCAGGACATGTCCGTCAGAGCGGGTGTAAGAGGTGTATGTCATTGATGAATCTGCAAGTTAATAAACATTGAATCTGCTTGAAAGTAAAATTGTTAAATTTGTATACTTTTAGAGGCTTAAAATTCTATATTTCAATGTAATGAAACGAAATAAATCTTAACATATGACGATTTCATTGTGTATAAATAAATAGAATAAGTTGACGTTGAACGATGGATACGTATCTCAAACTCAATCACAACTAAAGTTATATTAATTGATGCGGAATGAAATCATCATACATGTTTATTTATTTTGTTCCATTACATTGAGATACACAACTTAAGTCTCCAAAGGTCTAGGATTTTTATAATTTTACTTTCAAGCATTCTGGAGGCTGGTGTGAATTTGGGCCTTTACTACTATCGAGGGATCAACTCTATCAATCAAGTATCTGACGTCATAATCAATTACGTCGCATATGGGCTACGTCGCAATCATTATGACGTATTATAGCTCCGTCATGGAGTAGGAAAACCGAGCAAGTGTATGAATTGTATGTCTTTGATAAAAATGTACAGCAGCAAAAGCCCGCAATCAAATTATTTTGAAAATATTCAACAGCTTGACTGCATAGTTAACATGAAATTTAAATTCTCGGAATTCAAGTTTTAAAGTAGCCTGTATAAATTGATCGCGACACGCGCGAAATGTGGGCGGAGCTTAGCTAGAAATTGGCGGGGCACAGCTAGAAATTTATCTCTCCATTGACTTACTCTAGGGTATGTCTTTTGGAGCCAAAATATGGTGGCTTATTAACACAGGTGGTCGCGAGCTTCAACCGCCTGCTTTAACTCTTTAAATTTGTTCAAGAAGATTTTAATTTTTTCATAAAAATGTCAATTTGCAGGCTAATAACATACTATTTTTGAAAATTTACCACAGGAATTACCGGCTTCATTATCGATCCAGTTATCCCAGTGGTAAATTCCTTTTAAAATAGCCTTCTTTTGGTCTGTACTTGGACGTTTCCGAGAAACAGTGCAGAAGCAAGTTTTGGTCGGCTTGAGTGTTAAACTGGCCCTTTAACCCTCAAATTTGTTCAAGAAAATGTCATTTCTTTGTAGAAAATGTCAATTTGCAGAGATTATTTTTGAAAATTTATCGTCAGAATGTCGAGCCAGTCATTCCAGTGGTAAAGTTTCAGAAATCAGCCTAGACGTCTTGGTCTGAAATGAAAATTTCTCAAGACCACTGAAGAGTCCGTTTTTTGGCAGGCTTGGACGTTAAAGCAGCGCAATGTTTGGCTTCGGAAGACATGTCAGTAGTATCGGAAAACCCGTATCGACGGCTGATAATAACTATATCGTTACCGTGGATACTAGCGTGGCGTGTCGTGGACATTGCACGATACCTGACATCTACTGAGCCTGGACTATAGAACACGATTTGATGGAGCAAACGGACACATGATGCATTATTCAACAATCAGATCGAACAATTCGTCAGGAGCAATCAGGAGTTTGCAGACTCTAGCCCTTCCGTTTTGCTACGTAGTTACACTTTTCGGATTGTCCGATTTTTTTTGGATTTTTTTTCCAATCTTTTAGGATCACATCCTCAACTATGCAATCCTAGTGTAAGTTCGCACCCTTTCTTGAGTTAAAATTTGAGCCAAATCTAAACAGTAATTTCCAGAATATTCAGGCAGCAATATAGACCTTGATCCAATCCCCATCTGGGTTCTTTGATCCGGATCAGGGCCACTGTCTGGAAATCCTCTTGTACAGAAAGTTCTTTCAATGTGTTAAAATTTGAGCCAAATCGGATCAGTACTTTTTTAGATACAAATCTTGGCCGGCAGACAGGTAGATAGCCAGGCAGGCGTCGTGATGATGTAGAAAGGTGGCCTGTGATTACGTTGGCGGCGCATTCTTGGCACAAAGTCACGCCTCTGTTTTTTAGATTGTTCTAGACTGCTGTCAGATATTTGAAACGTTTTCCCTACTGAATGCAGGTTTCGAAGTGTACATCTATATGACTATGCCTATATCTCAGTTTCGGCTGTTTTCTATAATATTGGCACAGTCTTTTAAAGGTACATATTCAGAACAGAATTCTGGAAAATAAAATTGTCAAAAGTGTCTGCTTTTAAAGCATACAATTGCTTTTAGAGGCTGAGATTGTGTGGCTATATATAATGAAAAGAAATAAATCTTAAAATATGATGATTTCATTATGTATAACTTCTTTAAGATGTGAAATTGAATTAGAGACACGTGCCCCTATTTCAACTTCACAAGTAAAACATTATATTAATTTATACGGAATGAAATCATCATTTCTTAAGATTCATTTCGTGGCATTACATTGATGTGCACAAGTTAAGCTTCTAAATGTATACAATTTAAATAATTTTATGTTAGAGCATTTTGATGTGAATGAGCAACTTCAAAGTTTCGATTTACTAGTCACGAGATTGAAAATTGCGTAGATTTCCTAAAAACAAGGTCAATAAAAATCGTGGCTGCCTAAACAAGTAACATCTTTGGAGTGGAATAAGTGTTTGGAAATATTCTGCAGCTAACGGGCCTATCCAAGCGTGACATAATTAAAAGCAGACTTCTAGAAATTCGGTGTTAAACGTGTAGTATTTAGGCTATGACTAATAGTCATACGCGTCATGTGGCAGTTATCACGGGGAATATTATGACTCGCCTATATTACAAACTTGTTTATCAAATAGCGTGTCTATAAATAGACCTATTTGAATTACGTAGGTTATACGTTTTCCCGACGTTTTTGCGTTTGTTTCTAGCACATTCTATCTGTCTATATAAGCAATAAATGTAGTGAATATTGCACCAGAACACAAGCCAATGCTGGAGAAGATTTACTGAAGATAAGAAGGTACAACAGTTGTGTTGAAATACTAAGAAGTTATTCATTTAGATTATACAGATACAGCATAATAAAAAACCTCAAAATGGGAGATCATACAGATAGCAGTGACGGTGATGAACAAGAGTTCGAGATAGCGGACGGAGTATCAGACAGTTCTCCGCCATTTCCTTTCGGCTTTGGAAGGGGCAGCCCCGGAAGAGGAGGAAGCCATCGGCACGGGCCGCGATCACCACCTTACTGGGCAATGGGTGGTTCATTCGGACCATGTTCAGGCTACCCTCCATTTGGACCAGGAGCTGCTCAACCTCCGCCTGCGCCACGTTTGGGACCAGAAGCAGGTGAACATCGGCATGGGCGACATCATCATCCATACGGACCACCTCATCCTCACCCACACGGACCGCCGCCAATGTCCGGCACAGGATGGGGCCGAGATAAATCGTCGAGAAATCCGCTATTTCGCAGGGGAACAGGTGATGGAAATATTTACGTCTTTACAAAAGACTTCGCTCCAGAAGAAGTGAAAGTGAAGCTAGCCAGTCACAAACTGACAGTAACATGCAAGCGCGCGAGACGAGAAGCAGACGACATAACACAGATACGCAGAGAAAGCGTGACTCACGTGTACAGCCTCCCAACAGACAAGAACCTAGATTATGCGACTATGAAGGCCAAACTGGTGCAAGGAGGCGCATTCCTGAAAGTCAAAATTCCCTGTAAAAAGGTGCAAATTCCGATCGAGCTTGATGAAGAACCTATTTCGGAAATGGAGGTGCTTGACATAGCCAAGGAGTAGGGCCTAGTGGTTATAGACTCAATTCGGGTGTCCATCGGAGACTGAGGATCCTGCTTTAACCGTACTGACATGCATAGACTGATATTACAGCAATACGGTAGATCAATAATGTAGTAGTAGTAGTAGTAGTAGTAGTAGTAGTAGTAGTAGTAGTAGTAGTAGTAGTAGTAGTAGTAGTAGGCAGTAAACATTTACTGATGATAATATGTATCATGTATCACGTGGTCTATAATATATGACGTAATCTACTCATAATGACGCAATCTCCAGCCTTATTATGTAACAATTATTTATAAGTATCTGCTTCGTCTTCCAGCCCTCAACTATAAACAAAGGATGATCGTTGATAATAATAATAATAATAATAATAATAATAATAATAATAATAATAATAAGTCTTGATAATGTATTTACATTTACGACAACATCAAGTGCATTCCAATGTGTTATTAGATTCTAGAGCTGCTTTTTTTGTATTTTGATTTATTTTGTAGTTAATAAACTTCATATTGACAATTTAAATCTATGTGTGTTTGTTCTATTAATGGATCTATGACTATATTGTTCTTACAGTAAGCCACAGAAATAAGTTTAAATGTTTCCAAAAAAAAAAAAAGAAACATGTTAGTTAGTACAATTCACCTTTCCAGAGTATCCATCCATCATCTGACCTCGTATGACGTCATAATCAGCTCAGCGCGTGTATGATGACGTCACACTCATTACGTCGCAAAGGGTTCCATATAGACACTCATTGAATCTCACAGAGTCCGACACGTTGTATAAATTGTATGCCTTTGTAATTCTTTGCTATTTAAGGCAGCAACAGCGTCCAGTTAAATTAGTTTCAAAATATTCAACAGCTTACCTGTGTATTTTTTTGGAAATTGATAGTCGGGGTGTTCAGAGATCGACCGATCGATCCCAACACGAGCGAGGTGTGGGTGGAGCTTAGCTAGAGATGAGCGGGGCATAGCTAAAACCGGAAAGGTCCATTGTGACCACGATGTAAAATATGTTCTGACTGTTGAATAGCTTGATCGACGTAATTTGATTAGAAACCATTGCTGCAATGTCTACCAATCCGATGGATGTTTAGCTTGCCCCGCCCATGTCTTGCGCGTCTTAGGATCGATCTATACACTGTGAATCCTGAATTTCCCAGAATCTCAAATTAATGGTTACTAAACAACTAACTTGTTGAATATTTTAAAACTAATTTGAAAGGGGGTTTGTTGCTGCCTATGACAGCCACAGTGCCCAGTCAAATTAGTTTCAAAATATTCAACAAAATGTTTATTAAATAGTAACGGCATGCAATTCGTACAATTTGACAGACTATTCCAGGTCCATGACGAATTATTGCTGTAAATTATGATTGTGATGTCAACTTTTATATGACGTAGTCGATTATGACGTCAATACTTGAGTGGCAGATTGGATTCGTCCATGATGATGTTCTCAAAATATTCACCAGTACGATCTATTTTGTTTTGGAAACATTTAAAGTTATTTTTTAGCTGTAATGAACTTGTTGTTTGTACATACCCTGGGTATATAACTCACTCAATGTCTGCGTCAGTTTTGAGACACAACCGACGCTCTAGCAAATATATGGATATACAGGGCAGAATCGTAATCCAAACAGCTGGCAGAAAGCCAAAGCCATGGAATAATTGTCTCAGTAGGTCTACACATTTTTTCTATTATTCCAAGGATTGGAGGGATCTTATCTGTCACTCAAGTGTATGATGTCGAAATTATTTACGCCACATACACAGGGGTGAATTTAGAGGAAGGGGTGCGCACCCCTCCATTCGCTAAGTGTATGCACTTTTAACCTTCAAATAATTATTTTAACAACAAAATATGAATTTTTTTCATTGAAAAAATATGGTGTTTTTTATACTACTGAGGCTGCAGGAAATAGGCCTTCTAATTGTCACGCACCCTCCGCCACCCCGCCCCCCCCCCCCCAGGATGCCCCGTCTCGAGATAGGATCCTCCCCAACATGTGCACCCCTCCCTCTACCAAAACGTGTATTCGACACTGATACATACAGCTTGACGTCATAATCATTGTTACATATTCTAACTCCGTCACGAAGCAGGACATGTCCGTCAGAGCGGGTGTAAGAGGTGTATGTCATTGATGAATCTGCAAGTTAATAAACATTGAATCTGCTTGAAAGTAAAATTGTTAAATTTGTATACTTTTAGAGGCTTAAAATTCTATATTTCAATGTAATGAAACGAAATAAATCTTAACATATGACGATTTCATTGTGTATAAATAAATAGAATAAGTTGACGTTGAACGATGGATACGTATCTCAAACTCAATCACAACTAAAGTTATATTAATTGATGCGGAATGAAATCATCATACATGTTTATTTATTTTGTTCCATTACATTGAGATACACAACTTAAGTCTCCAAAGGTCTAGGATTTTTATAATTTTACTTTCAAGCATTCTGGAGGCTGGTGTGAATTTGGGCCTTTACTACTATCGAGGGATCAACTCTATCAATCAAGTATCTGACGTCATAATCAATTACGTCGCATGTGGGCTACGTCGCAATCATTATGACGTATTATAGCTCCGTCATGGAGTAGGAAAACCGAGCAAGTGTATGAATTGTATGTCTTTGATAAAAATGTACAGCAGCAAAAGCCCGCAATCAAATTATTTTGAAAATATTCAACAGCTTGACTGTATAGTTACCATGAAATTTAAATTCTCGGAATTCAAGTTTTAAAGTAGCCTGTATAAATTGAAATGTGGGCGGAGCTTAGCTAGAAATTGGCGGGGCACAGCTAGAAATTTATCTCTCCATTGACTTACTCTAGGGTATGTCTTTTGGAGCCAAAATATGGTGGCTTATTAACACAGGTGGTCGCGAGCTTCAACCGCCTGCTTTAACTCTTTAAATTTGTTCAAGAAGATTTTAATTTTCTCATAAAAATGTCAATTTGCAGGCTAATAACATACTATTTTTGAAAATTTACCACAGGAATTACCGGCTTCATTATCGATCCAGTTATCCCAGTGGTAAATTCTTTTTAAAATAGCCTTCTTTTGGTCTGCGCTTGGACGTTTCCGAGAACCAGTGCAGAAGCAAGTTTTGGTCGGCTTGAGTGTTAAACTGGCCCTTTAACCCTCAAATTTGTTCAAGAAAATGTCATTTCTTTGTAGAAAATGTCAATTTGCAGAGATTATTTTTGAAAATTTATCGTCAGAATGTCGAGCCAGTCATTCCAGTGGTAAAGTTTCAGAAATCGGCCTAGACGTCTTGTTCTGAAATGAAAATTTCTCAAGACCACTGAAGAGTCCGTTTTTGGCAGGCTTGGATGTTAAAGCAGCGCAATGTTTGGCTTCGGAAGACATGTCAGTAGTATCGGAAAACCCGTATCGACGGCTGATAATAACTATATCGTTACCGTGGATACTAGCGTGGCGTGTCGTGGGCATTGCACGATACCTGACATCTACTGAGCCTGGACTATAGAACACGATTTGATGGAGCAAACGGACACATGATGCATTATTCAACAATCAGATCGAACAATTCGTCAGGAGCAATCAGGAGTTTGCAGACTCTAGCCCTTCCGTTTTGCTACGTAGTTACACTTTTCGGATTTTCCGATTTTTTTTGGATTTTTGTTTCCAATCTTTTAGGATCACATCCTCAACTATGCAATCCTAGTGTGGTCGCACCCTTTCTTGAGTTAAAATTTGAGCCAAATCTAAACAGTAGTTTCCAGAATATTCAGGCAGCGATATAGAACTTGATCCGATCTCCATCCGAGTTCTTTGATCCGGATCAGGGCCACTGTCTGGAAATCCTCTTGTACAGAAAGTTCTTTCAGTGTGTTAAAATTTGAGCCAAATCGGATCAGCACTTTTTTAGATACAAATCTTGGCCGACGGACAGGTAGATAGCCAGGCAGGCGTCGTGATGACGTAGAAAGGTGGCCTGTGATTACGTTGGCGGCGCATTCTTGGCACAAAGTCACGCCTCTATTTTTTAGATTGTTCTAGACTGCTGTCAGATATTAACGTTAATACTTGGCAAGCCTGATTTAACGAAATTACTACGCTAGCTGATGGGAAAATCGAGATCGTTGCCATGAAGTGCAGCTATTATTCACACAAATGGGTGAAGTCAGTTTTAGCCATACCACTCCCATCTCTAGCTAAGCTCCACCACGGTTTGCCCGTGTTGGGACCGATCGATCACTACAATCTCTGAATCTCAATTTTCGGAAAACTATAGGCCTACAGGTTGAATATTTTGAAACTAAGGCAGCAACGGCGCCCAGGCGGGAGAATGCCATGAACCTGGAATAGTCATTGGTTGTACAAAGTGTTTTTTACTATTTAATAAACATTGTTGAATATTTTTGAAACTAATTTGGCTGGGCGCTGTAGCTGCTATAGCACCCAGTCAAATTAGTTTCAAAATATCGAGCAGCTTACCTGTATAATTAGCTTGAAATTGGTATTCTATGAAGGCAGGGTTCAAAGTATATAAATCGATCCCAACGCGTCCAAAACGTGGGCGGAGCTTAGCTTTAGATGCGCGGGCCATAGCCAGAACGGACCTTTCCAGCTTTATCTATGACTCGCCCATCCATAGCTAAGTTCCACCCACACCTCGCTCGTGTTTGAATCAATCGATCAATGACCTCCCTGACTATCAATTTCCAGGAAACTATACAGGTAAGCTGTTGAATATTTTGAAACTAATTTGATTGTCTATGGCAGCAACAGCGCCCAGTCAAATTAGTTTCAAAGTATTCGACAGAATGTTTATTAAATAGTAAAGACATACAATTCGTACAACATATCGGACTCTTAAGCGTTTAAGATGGACTAAATCGAGTAATTCTTGTGGTAATGATTATGACGTCGTGCCACGCGTCACGCACTTGATTATGACGTCATATCATAGATGGATATACTGGAAAGGTTCATTGTATCCCTTGATAGGTTTGCATACGTCTGTGCGAGAAATCAACAGCTTTTAGCAACCTACGTTTTTATAAGAAAGGGGAATATATTCACATCTGCAAACATTGGCTCAATTGCTTACAGAGGTAGGCCTATATGAATTTACAAATGAGAACATTACTTTGATACTGACGTCACCGTCTATGGATGAATCTGATGTGCTACTCGTGTATATGACGTCATAAACAATTACGTCACGTGTAGGCTGACGTCAAACTGATAATTGACAGAGAATATCCCGTCATAAAGCTCGAATATTACGTCACGTATATGTCTTTGATGGATTTACTATTTAATCAATATTCTGATCTGTTGAATATTTTGAAACTAATTTGACTGGGTGCTGTTGCTGCCAACAACACCCAGTTAAATTAGTTTCAAAATTAGTTTCAAAATATTCAACAACTTACCAGTATAGTTACCGTGATATTGGGATTCTGGGAACTCAAGATTCGATCAATCACATCACGGGCAACCCGTGGGCGGAGCTTAGCTATAAATGGGCGGGGCATAGCTATAAATGGATCACTATTACCCAGTAACTGCTGTGAGATTACTTGACAACGTCATAATGCGGAGACCGAGACTTGTTAGGTTTTTTCTGTAATTCGTAATTCGCCATTTCAACTTCAGAGACCAGATACCACAAATTGGATTATGACAAATATATTCTGTAGAGTATTCCGAAATGAATTTGACTGGGAGACTTCAAATTTGAGTACTTTGATTTTAATGGGAATATTGTGGATTGTCATAGAAAACATGAGAAACTAGACAAATCCGTAAACGGCCAAGAGTAAAAGTTCGATACTGCATGGGAAGTAACTCCGGTGTACGTTTGGTGTATTCGCTGTCATCGTTCTTGGATTTGTCTCCCCGTGTAAATCGCTTTAACGAATACATTCTTAGAGATTTCAAAATATATTTTATTGCATATTGTTTTAATAATTTGAAACCTGACCGTATATTGGCATGTTGCCTGACAATATTTCACAGCTTATCTAAAATTGAAGCGCATGTGTACCACTGGCGAAAGAGTTCAAGTGGCCATCAGTTAGCCCATGTAGCGATACAGTTCTCATAATATTTTTTAATGAGTGCGAATCTTAACCCTTTGAACCCTGAATTCACAGTATCTCAAATTGAATAAAACTATATCGGTAATCTGTTGAATATTTTAAAATATTTTGACTCTAATTTGACAGGAATCTATTGCTGCTATACGCAGCAACAGCTCAATCAAATATACCTCAAAATATTCAACAGAATACACAGTAGCTTCCGGGATTGTAAATGATATGTCGTATTTGGCCTGTCGAGTTCAAAGGTAACCGAACCAGTCATTCCAGTGGTAAATTTTCAAAAATTCTTTTCTCTTGGCCTGCAAATGAATACTGGACTAAGCAAAACTCGAATTGTATTTACCATTACAACATTTATGGTCAAGCCGGTTAAAACGGTGTCTGCAGCGGTGATGAGGAAATGATCCATTTACAGGGAAAGAGAGCGCTATTTTTATAAATTCCAGTGCTAACTTTACAAAGATATTTGTTTCTTGTCCTGCAAGAAGTATAATTTTCTTGAATGATCTGCGCTGCTAAATGGTTAATTGATATAGACGGAAACTTACACATCTATGCAATTTTGCATACATATGCATTTTACTAGGTATGCAAAAAGTAATTTGCTGAGCATTTACAGAACTGCTAAGAATTCTTGCAAATAATTATTTTCTTCTGTTAAAAACCACTTAGATGTATTCGAGATAAAACGAGTTCGAAGAAATATACTTTTGACAAAAAATGGAAAATAACTTTTTGAAAAAATGTCCCGTTTTACCCTATGCACGGTGTCCCTTTTTACCCCAGTCAGAAAACACATTATGGTAGTAGTAGTAGTAGTAGTAGTAGTAGTAGTAGTAGTAGTAGTAGTAGTAGTAGTAGTAGTAGTAGTAGTAGTAGTAGTGGTAGTAGTAGTAGTAGTAGTAGTAGTAGTAGTAGTAGTAGTAGTAGTAGTAGTAGTAGTAGTAGTAGTAGTAGTAGTCTTTGGTGTAGGGGCGGTGGGGATGTGGGGGGATAAGATTAAGTTTGATGTTGACGACCTTGAACCAAAATTATTCATGAAACATCAAGTAAGACTTGAGCTATCGCGCTGGATGCACGCATGCACAGACAGACAGACAGACAGACAGACAGTTTGAACCCGACCTTCGGCGGCGGCAGGAATGAAGGACACGTTCGAATTTGAGACTGGAAAATTCTTTGACATTGTAAGAAATATTGCGTTTAATATTTTGAAATTAATTGGCCTTAGTATCGTTGCTGACCATGTACTAGTATTGTGAAATTTGATTTGAATTATACAGCGTAGTAAACCTGTAGATATATGACTTAATATAGCCCAGCTTACCGGGAATATGTTGGGCCGATACCGTGCCGCTACTACAAGTACTGCCCGGTATCGGCCCAGCGCTCTGCGTTATCGCGGTACATTCAAACAAATGTGTGCCAGTGACTCATTGTCATATGAGTTTAGAAATCCGGTCTAACAACCTACATACGTACATCAGCAGATTGTTGTACGTTATAGACACGATGTAGCTCCATATACATTCAACCCTTTAAACCCGCTTGTGTCAACAGCGCCTCAAAGCGCTCAAAAATCTACTTTATATCAATTAACCTTTTAATGGTCAAGATTTTTCAAGAAAATAATAATTTTAACAATAAAATTTACAAAACTAACTTTCTGTTGGCGTGCAAATAGACATTACTCAAGACCACTACAGGGGCTGGGTTTTTCTGGCCGGCTTGACCATGAAATTAGTCAAGAAAATCCAGTTTTTTTCCTTAGTTAGTGTCTATTTGCCGGCTGAGAGATGGCTACTTTTTTAATTTACCACTGGAGTGACTGGCTCGGTAACCGATCCAGTCATTCCAGTGGTAAATTTTTTTAAATCATATTCTCTTGGATGAAAAAATGAACATTCCTCATGAACACTACATAGTCCGTTTTATGGCGGTCTTGGCCATTAAAGAGTTAAGCTAATACAAGAGGAATTAATGGTCAGATTTGGTCGAGAAATTAAAAATATTCCTTATTAAATGTACATTTACAGGCCAAGAGAAGACTATTTTTGAAATTTTACCACTGGGATGGCTGGCTCGGTTACCGAATGGCAACAGCTTAGGCTACCTGTGCAGTTACCGTGAAATTGTGATTCTGGGAATTCGAGATTCAAAGTATCTATATCGATCCCACCACACGCACAACGTGGGCAGGGCATAGCTAAAATGGATTCCTCTATGTTGACCTCTGTTGACCTGCATATACGTTCCGGATGCGTTTGGTTTAGATTTAGAGCAACACTTACGTCGGGTTAACTATTTCGGAGTGCAAATAGCCTAAGGCCGTGTTCACATTATATTAGCTAATTCAAAGGAAGTCCAATCGATCGCAAATTTTCTGTTTAATCGCTCATTCACGCTTACACAAGTTATCAAGTATACGAATGTTTGCGTTTGATCTGACTTACTTCGGTCTTACTTTGGATAACACGACCTTCTTCTTCCTGTTTCGTAGATTCCTCCTGGGGTAGATCCACCGTGAGGGAAAATAAATAAATTTCCCACGTAATTATATAACGAATGTTACAAGTTAAATTGTTTGATAGTTCCACACGTCAGCTTATTGATTAATACGGTATGGACACGTTGTGATGATGTAGTAGTGATGTATGTGTGGTAAAGTTGTGACGGTTGATAGCGCGTTGCTGCTTTGCTCTTATGACGTATATTGAAACCTTTTCCTACGGAGGGCGTGTACCATAGCGCGGTTTAGGCTTTCAAGGGTCAGAAAGGAATGGTTTTAAAGTGGTAGAATATCAGCGTTATCCAGTTTTCGACAGTCTATAATAAGACGAGTAATAGTTGCCTGATTTCTGAAGATGGTGTTACTGTACGTTGAACTAAGTTCTTTGGAGATAATTCTGAAATTAAATTCCTTTCAGGGACAATCTGGCTTTCCCTACTGCTAACAGCATATTGTCGAATAATGCACCAAACGCGGTTTATATTGTTGACATCGGACATAACATCATCAGAACCTGGTAAAGACCAACGACTAATTTTCATTTTGTGATGGTGAGATACTGGCATCTATGTTGGCTGATATTCTAGAGAAGGAAGGTGAAAAGGAAGAAGAATGAGCAGGAATCCAGTTCCACTGACGAAGATAGCGACAATGAAGGAGAAGACTCGGCAGATGATAGTGACGGTGACTAATTAAGAGGAGTTCAAATATAATTAATAGATTTATAGTCAGTGTGTAAAACAAGCAACAAAAACATGTTAAATGCTCTTTTATTGCTCCACAAAGTTTCGATTCGATGATATGCTCATTTCAAGTTTAGTTTACAATGATTGCTTTTTTCAACGACTCTAAAAAAGTGGCTCTGCTGTCAGTTGTCATAGTAACAATATTCTATTAAATGAGTAAACCGTTACTCATTATATTTGTCAAATGGTGCCCTTTAACCGATCTTAAGCTCTTAAGACTAGAATGTTCCTTTACCGGTGCTTGGTCAGTGATAGCGACATACAGTTGCTAGATTTTAAGCTGTGGCGAAGATCTTAGACCTTTTGACCTCTGCCGACCTCATTATGAAACTGATTTTCATGCAAACCATATGCAATCGTAGACGCTACTATAAGCAACATTTTGAGTGGTCGATCACCAATCTACAACGATTCTATCAAAATATATGTCAATTATTGATATCCCTACCCCTTAATAGAGTCTGCTTCACTGTGTGTATTAACGCTAATATAACCCATCTAAAATCATATTAAGTCCCAGATTATCACATGTTAGCATACATAATTTTAAAGAGGACATCGAAAGCTGTTAGAAAAACATAGTTTCGTAAATTAGTGGGGTTGAGCGGTATCCAGGTGGGCCTCGCCAGCCTATGGACTATAGATGGCATGCCGCTGTCGAGGTTCTGTTTAGGAGTGACTGAGAGCAGAGTGTCTACATGAAAAGGTTGCAGTTACCTTAGTTTAATATTTAGACATTTAGGACGTTTTGACGTCAGAAAGGTATTCCAGCGTTTCACCGATGTATCGGTTACTTTCTTACGTCCGAAGAAGCGAAATCGGTCAACGGGATTAGTTAATTCGGAAGGAAATTGGCGGATTAACTAATTCGAAATAGTAGCTGCGAGGTAAATCTGTAATGTGCCCGTAATGCATTTCGTATCTACGCCAAGAGGTGGCTCTTTATGAGAATCGCATAATTACGATCAGCTGTAGATATATCGTCTCTTTGAGTGAGTTTATGGCTGTGTTCTTACTAGAGACTTAACCGGCGCAATGCTGAGATATGGCGTTATTCACGAATGACTCTCCAGTGAGAACACGGCCTAGCCCTCCGCCATAGTAGAGTAGCTACTGAGTTACTAGAGGAAGCGCCTAAATGCATAGAGTGCGTACTCTATATAATTAGTACCTACCAGAGGCTACTCGCCTAGGAAGCGGGATAAGTCGAGTAAGTCACGTGTTTGTATTTGAATCAATCGAATTTAAACACGTGATACGACTACCCTCCTTTACTGGAGGCTAGATTATTTACCCTAAAGTAGGGACGTGAGTTTTCGCCCAAACCCACTTTATGGCCCGATTTTTCGGGAGGAGCTGTTCTATTCGAATTAAAATTGCAAACATGGAGGAAAAACCTTTACTTCCAAGGAAAACGCCCTTTACGTTGAACTATGCGTCTCGGTGTACAGATGCGAACACGGCCTAAGCATCGTGCTGGAAGAATCCATTTCTAACTATGCCCCACCCAGTTCTAGTTTTGGCCTGTGTAATCGATTTAAAATCGATTTAAAACTTGAAAACCTGAATTCTTAGAATCTAGATTCCATGGTAAATATACAGGTAATCTGCTATGTTGAAACAAATTTGACTGGGAGTTGTTGTAGTCTAGGGCAGCAACAGCTCGCCGTCAGATTGGTTTCAAATTATTCAAAAGAAAGTGTATTAAATTATAAATTCACAAAAGACATACAATTCAGACACTTTCCTGACTGACCTTTCCAGTTTCGTTTATGTAATTTTGATTGTGACGTCAGCTAACATGACATAATTCATTATGACGTCAGATACTTGAGTGACGGGTCGGATAATTCCATTATCATGTGATCGAGGACGCAGGTTTATGCCAGCCTTACGTTCTGTAAGGGCAACGTTCCAGAGCGATATGCGCGGACAAAACCAGCTTTTCTCGTTAGTTTATTATATGATGTAATTAATGCGAAAACAGCAGATTGTCAATAGTTTGCAGATTTATCAAAACGTTTTGAAACGTTTTCCCTACTGAATGCAGGTTTCGAAGTGTACATCTATATGACTATGCCTATATCTCAGTTTCGGCTGTTTTCTATAATATTGGCACAATCTTTTAAAGGTACATATTCAGAACAGAATTCTGGAAAATAAAATTGTCAAAAGTGTCTGCTTTTAAAGCATACAATTGCTTTTAGAGGCTGAGATTGTGTGGCTAGATATAATGAAAAGAAATAAATCTTAAAATATGATGATTTCATTATGTATAAATTCTTTAAGATGTGAAATTGAATTAGAGACACGTGCCCCTATTTCAACTTCACAAGTAAAACATTCTATTAATTTATACGGAATGAAATCATCATTTCTTAAGATTCATTTCGTGGCATTACATTGATGTGCACAAGTTAAGCTTCTAAATGTATACAATTTAAATAATTTTATGTTAGAGCATTTTGATGTGAATGAGCAACTTCAAAGTTTCGATTTACTAGTCACGAGATTGAAAATTGCGTAGATTTCCTAAAAACAAGGTCAATAAAAATCGTGGCTGCCTAAACAAGTAACATCTTTGGAGTGGAATAAGTGTTTGGAAATATTCTGCAGCTAACGGGCCTATCCAAGCGTGACATAATTAAAAGCAGACTTCTAGAAATTCGGTGTTAAACGTGTAGTATTTAGGCTATGACTAATAGTCATACACGTCATGTGGCAGTTATCGCAGGGAATATTATGACTCGCCTATATTACAAACTTGTTTATCAAATAGCGTGTCTATAAATAGACCTATTTGAATTACGTAGGTTATACGTTTTCCCGACGTTTTTGCGTTTGTTTCTAGCACATTCTATCTGTCTATATAAGCAATAAATGTAGTGAATATTGCACCAGAACACAAGCTAATGCTGGAGAAGATTTACTGAAGATAAGAAGGTACAACAGTTGTGTTGAAATACTAAGAAGTTATTCATTTAGATTATACAGATACAGCATAATAAAAAACCTCAAAATGGGAGATCATACAGATAGCAGTGACGGTGATGAACAAGAGTTCGAGATAGCGGACGGAGTATCAGACAGTTCTCCGCCATTTCCTTTCGGCTTTGGAAGGGGCAGCCCCGGAAGAGGAGGAAGGCATCGGCACGGGCCGCGATCACCACCTTACTGGGCAATGGGTGGTTCATTCGGACCATGTTCAGGCTACCCTCCATTTGGACCAGGAGCTGCTCAACCTCCGCCTGCGCCACATTTGGGACCAGAAGCAGGTGAACATCGGCATGGGCGACATCATCATCCATACGGACCACCTCATCCTCACCCACACGGACCGCCGCCAATGTCCGGCACAGGATGGGGCCGAGATAAATCGTCGAGAAATCCGCTATTTCGCAGGGGAACAGGTGATGGAAATATTTACGTCTTTACAAAAGACTTCGCTCCAGAAGAAGTGAAAGTGAAGCTAGCCAGTCACAAACTGACAGTAACATGCAAGCGCGCGAGACGAGAAGCAGACGACATAACACAGATACGCAGAGAAAGCGTGACTCACGTGTACAGCCTCCCAACAGACAAGAACCTAGATTATGCGACTATGAAGGCCAAACTGGTGCAAGGAGGCGCATTCCTGAAAGTCAAAATTCCCTGTAAAAAGGTGCAAATTCCGATCGAGCTTGATGAAGAACCTATTTCGGAAATGGAGGTGCTTGACATAGCCAAGGAGTAGGGCCTAGTGGTTATAGACTCAATTCGGGTGTCCATCGGAGACTGAGGATCCTGCTTTAACCGTACTGACATGCATAGACTGATATTACAGCAATACGGTAGATCAATAATGTAGTAGTAGTAGTAGTAGTAGTAGTAGTAGTAGTAGTAGTAGTAGTAGTAGTAGTAGTAGTAGTAGTAGTAGGCAGTAAACATTTACTGATGATAATATGTATCATGTATCACGTGGTCTATAATATATGACGTAATCTACTCATAATGACGCAATCTCCAGCCTTATTATGTAACAATTATTTATAAGTATCTGCTTCGTCTTCCAGCCCTCAACTATAAACAAAGGATGATCGTTGATAATAATAATAATAATAATAATAATAATAATAATAATAATAAGTCTTGATAATGTATTTACATTTACGACAACATCAAGTGCATTCCAATGTGTTATTAGATTCTAGAGCTGCTTTTTTTGTATTTTGATTTATTTTGTAGTTAATAAACTTCATATTGACAATTTAAATCTATGTGTGTTTGTTCTATTAATGGATCTATGACTATATTGTTCTTACAGTAAGCCACAGAAATAAGTTTAAATGTTTCCAAAAAAAAAAAAAGAAACATGTTAGTTAGTACAATTCACCTTTCCAGAGTATCCATCCATCATCTGACCTCGTATGACGTCATAATCAGCTCAGCGCGTGTATGATGACGTCACACTCATTACGTCGCAAAGGGTTCCATATAGACACTCATTAAATCTCACAGAGTCCGACACGTTGTATAAATTGTATGCCTTTGTAATTCTTTGCTATTTAAGGCAGCAACAGCGTCCAGTTAAATTAGTTTCAAAATATTCAACAGCTTACCTGTGTAGTTTTTTGGAAATTGATAGTCGGGGTGTTCAGAGATCGACCGATCGATCCCAACACGAGCGAGGTGTGGGTGGAGCTTAGCTAGAGATGAGCGGGGCATAGCTAAAACCGGAAAGGTCCATTGTGACCACGATGTAAAATATGTTCTGACTGTTGAATAGCTTGATCGACGTAATTTGATTAGAAACCATTGCTGCAATGTCTACCAATCCGATGGATGTTTAGCTATGCCCCGCCCATGTCTTGCGCGTCTTAGGATCGATCTATACACTGTGAATCCTGAATTTCCCAGAATCTCAAATTAATGGTTACTAAACAACTAACTTGTTGAATATTTTAAAACTAATTTGAAAGGGGGTTTGTTGCTGCCTATGACAGCCACAGTGCCCAGTCAAATTAGTTTCAAAATATTCAACAAAATGTTTATTAAATAGTAACGGCATGCAATTCGTACAATTTGACAGACTATTCCAGGTCCATGACGAATTATTGCTGTCAATTATGATTGTGATGTCAACTTTTATATGACGTAGTCGATTATGACGTCAATACTTGAGTGGCAGATTGGATTCGTCCATGATGATGTTCTCAAAATATTCACCAGTACGATCTATTTTGTTTTGGAAACATTTAAAGTTATTTTTTAGCTGTAATGAACTTGTTGTTTATACATACCCTGGGTATATAACTCACTCAATGTCTGCGTCAGCTTTGAGACGCAACCGACGCTCTGGCAAATATATGGATATACAGGGCAGAATCGTAATCCAAACAGCTGGCAGAAAGCCAAAGCCATGGAATAATTGTCTCAGTAGGTCTACACATTTTTTCTATTATTCCAAGGATTGGAGGGATCTTATCTGTCACTCAAGTGTATGATGTCGAAATTATTTACGCCACATACACAGGGGTGGATTTAGAGGAAGGGGTGCGCACCCCTCCATTCGCTAAGTGTATGCACTTTTAACCTTCAAATAATTATTTTAACAACAAAATATGAATTTTTTTCATTGAAAAAATATGGTGTTTTTTATACTACTGAGGCTGCAGGAAATAGGCCTTCTAATTGTCACGCACCCTCCGCCGCCCCGCCCCCCCCCCCCCCCCCCCGGATGCCCCGTCTCGAGATAGGATCCTCCCCAACATGTGCACCCCTCCCTCTACCAAAACGTGTATTCGACACTGATACATACAGCTTGACGTCATAATCATTGTTACATATTCTAACTCCGTCACGAAGCAGGACATGTCCGTCAGAGCGGGTGTAAGAGGTGTATGTCATTGATGAATCTGCAAGTTAATAAACATTGAATCTGCTTGAAAGTAAAATTGTTAAATTTGTATACTTTTAGAGGCTTAAAATTCTATATTTCAATGTAATGAAACGAAATAAATCTTAACATATGACGATTTCATTGTGTATAAATAAATAGAATAAGTTGACGTTGAACGATGGATACGTATCTCAAACTCAATCACAACTAAAGTTATATTAATTGATGCGGAATGAAATCATCATACATGTTTATTTATTTTGTTCCATTACATTGAGATACACAACTTAAGTCTCCAAAGGTCTAGGATTTTTATAATTTTACTTTCAAGCATTCTGGAGGCTGGTGTGAATTTGGGCCTTTACTACTATCGAGGGATCAACTCTATCAATCAAGTATCTGACGTCATAATCAATTACGTCGCATGTGGGCTACGTCGCAATCATTATGACGTATTATAGCTCCGTCATGGAGTAGGAAAACCGAGCAAGTGTATGAATTGTATGTCTTTGATAAAAATGTACAGCAGCAAAAGCCCGCAATCAAATTATTTTGAAAATATTCAACAGCTTGACTGTATAGTTAACATGAAATTTAAATTCTCGGAATTCAAGTTTTAAAGTAGCCTGTATAAATTGATCGCGACACGCGCGAAATGTGGGCGGAGCTTAGCTAGAAATTGGCGGGGCACAGCTAGAAATTTATCTCTCCATTGACTTACTCTAGGGTATGTCTTTTGGAGCCAAAATATGGTGGCTTATTAACACAGGTGGTCGCGAGCTTCAACCGCCTGCTTTAACTCTTTAAATTTGTTCAAGAAGATTTTAATTTTCTCATAAAAATGTCAATTTGCAGGCTAATAACATACTATTTTTGAAAATTTACCACAGGAATTACCGGCTTCATTATCGATCCAGTTATCCCAGTGGTAAATTCTTTTTAAAATAGCCTTCTTTTGGTCTGCACTTGGACGTTTCCGAGAACCAGTGCAGAAGCACGTTTTGGTCGGCTTGAGTGTTAAACTGGCCCTTTAACCCTCAAATTTGTTCAAGAAAATGTCATTTCTTTGTAGAAAATGTCAATTTGCAGAGATTATTTTTGAAAATTTATCGTCAGAATGTCGAGCCAGTCATTCCAGTGGTAAAGTTTCAGAAATCGGCCTAGACGTCTTGGTCTGAAATGAAAATTTCTCAAGACCACTGAAGAGTCCGTTTTTGGCAGGCTTGGACGTTAAAGCAGCGCAATGTTTGGCTTCGGAAGACATGTCAGTAGTATCGGAAAACCCGTATCGACGGCTGATAATAACTATATCGTTACCGTGGATACTAGCGTGGCGTGTCGTGGGCATTGCACGATACCTGACATCTACTGAGCCTGGACTATAGCACACGATTTGATGGAGCAAACGGACACATGATGCATTATTCAACAATCAGATCGAACAATTCGTCAGGAGCAATCAGGAGTTTGCAGACTCTAGCCCTTCCGTTTTGCTACGTAGTTACACTTTTCGGATTTTCCGATTTTTTTTGGATTTTTGTTTCCAATCTTTTAGGATCACATCCTCAACTATGCAATCCTAGTGTAAGGTCGCACCCTTTCTTGAGTTAAAATTTGAGCCAAATCTAAACAGTAGTTTCCAGAATATTCAGGCAGCGATATAGAACTTGATCCGATTCCCATCCGAGTTCTTTGATCCGGATCAGGGCCCCTGTCTGGAAATCCTCTTGTACAGAAAGTTATTTCAGTGTGTTAAAATTTGAGCCAAATCGGATCAGTACTTTTTTAGATACAAATCTTGGCCGACAGACAGGTAGATAGCCAGGCAGGCGTCGTGATGATGTAGAAAGGTGGCCTGTGATTACGTTGGCGGCGCATTCTTGGCACAAAGTCACGCCTCTGTTTTTTAGATTGTTCTAGACTGCTGTCAGATATTAACGTTAATACTTGGCAAGCCTGATTTAACGAAATTACTAGGCTAGCTGATGGGAAAATCGAGTTCGTTGCCATGAAGTGCAGCTATTATTCACACAAATGGGTGAAGTCAGCTTTAGCCATACCACGCCCATCTCTAGCTAAGCTCCACCACGCTTTGCCCGTGTTGGGATCGATCGATCACTACACTCTCTGAATCTCAATTTTCGGAAAACTATAGGCCTACAGGTTGAATATTTTGAAACTAAGGCAGCAACGGCGCCCAGGCGGGAGAATGCCATGAACCTGGAATAGTCATTGGTCGTACAAAGTGTATGTTTTTTGCTATTTAATAAACATTGTTGAATATTTTTTAAACTAATTTGGCTGGGCGCTGTTGCTGCTATAGCACCCAGTCAAATTAGTTTCAAAATATCGAGCAGCTTACCTGTATAATTACCTTGAAAATGGTATTCTAGGAAGGCAGGGTTCAAAGTATTTAAATCGATCCCAACGCGTCCAAAACGTGGGCGGAGCTTAGCTATAGATGCACGGGCCATAGCCAGAACGGACCTCTCCAGCTTTAGCTATGACTCGCCCATCCATAGCTAAGCTCCACCCACACCTCGCTCGTGTTTGAATCAATCGATCAATGACCTCCCTGACTATCAATTTCCAGGAAACTATACAGGTAAGCTGTTGAATATTTTGAAACCAATTTGATTGTCTATGGCAGCAACAGAGCCCAGTCAAATTAGTTTCAAAGTATTCGACAGAATGTTTATTTAATAGTAAAGACATACAATTCGTACAACATATCGGACTCTTAAGCGTTTAAGATGGACTAAATCGAGTAATTTTTGACGTAATGATTATGACGTCGTCCCATGCATCACGTACTTGATTATGACGCCATATCATAGATGGATATACTGGAAAGGTTCATTGTATCTCTTGATAGGTTTGCATACGTCTGTGCGAGAAATCAACAGCTTTTAGCAACCTGCGTTTTTATAAGAAAGGGGAATATATTCACATCTGCAAACATTGGCTCAATTGCTTACAGAGGTAGGCCTATATGAATTTACAAATGAGAACATTACTTTGATACTGATGTCACCGTCTATGGATGAATCTGATGTGCTAATCGTGTATATGACGTCATAAACAATTACGTCACGTGTAGGCTGACGTCAAAATGATAATTGACAGAGAATATCCCGTCATAAAGCTCGAATATTACGTCACGTATATGTCTTTGATAGATTTACTATTTAATCAATATTCTGATCTGTTCAATATTTTGAAACTAATTTGACTGGGTGCTGTTGCTGCCAACAACACCCAGTTAAATTAGTTTCAAAATATTCAACAACTTACCAGTATAGTTACCGTGATATTGGGATTCTGGGAACTCAAGATTCGATCAATCACATCACGGGCAACCCGTGGGCGGGGCTTAGCTATAAATGGGCGGGGCATAGCTATAAATGGATCACTAGTACCCAGTAACTGCTGTGAGATTACTTGACAACGTTATAATGCGGAGACCGAGACTTGTTAGGTTTTTTCTGTAATTCGTAATTCGCCATTTCAACTTCAGAGATGAATTTGACTGGGAGACTTCAAATTTGAGTACTTTGATTTTAATGGGAATATTGTGGATTGGCATAGAAAACATGAGAAACTAGACAAATCTGTAAACGCCCAAGAGTAAAAGTTCGATACTGCATGGGAAGTAACTCCGGTATACGTTTGGTGTATTCGCTGTCATCGTTCTTGGATTTGTCTCCCCGTGTAAATCGCTTTAACGAATACATTCTTAGAGATTTCAAAATATATTTTATTGCATATTGTTTTAATAATTTGAAACCTGACCGTATTTTGGCTTGTTGCCTGACAATATTGCACAGCTTATCTAAAATTGAAGCGCATGTGTATCAGTGGCGAAAGAGTTCAAGTGGCCATCAGTTAGCCCATGTAGCGATACAGTTCTCATAATATTTTCTAATGAGTGCGAATCTTAACCCTTTGAACTCTGAATTCACAGTATCTCAAATTGAATAAAACTATATCGGTAATCTGTTGAATATTTTAAAATATTTTGACTCTAATTTGACAGGAATCTATTGCTGCTATACGCAGCAACAGCTCAATCAAATATACCTCAAAACATTCAACAGAATACACAGTAGCTTCCGGGATTGTAAATGATATGTCGTATTTGGCCTGGCGAGTTCAAAGGTAACCGAACCAGTCATTCCAGTGGTAAATTTTCAAAAATTCTTTTCTCTTGGCCTGCAAATGAATACTGGGCTAAGCAAAACTCGAATTGTATTTACCATTACAACCTTTATGGTCAAGCCGGTTAAAACGGTGTCTGCAGCGGTGATGAGGAAATGATCCATTTACAGGGAAAGAGAGCGCTATTTTTATAAATTCCAGTGCTAACTTTACAAAGATATTTGTTTCTTGTCCTGCAAGAAGTATAATTTTCTTGAATGATCTGCGCCGCTAAATGGTTAATTGATATAGACGGAAACTTACACATCTATGCAATTTTGCATACATATGCATTTTACTAGGTATGCAAAAAGTAATTTGCTGAGCATTTACAGAACTGCTAAGAATTCTTGCAAATAATTATTTTCTTCTGTTAAAAACCACCTAGATGTATTCGAGATAAAACGAGTTCGAAGAAATATACTTTTGACAAAAAAGGGAAAATAACTTTTTGAAAAAATGTCCCGTTTTACCCTATGCAGGGTGTCCCTTTTTACCCCAGTCAGAAAACACATTATGGTAGTAGTAGTAGTAGTAGTAGTAGTAGTAGTAGTAGTAGTAGTAGTAGTAGTAGTAGTAGTAGTAGTAGTAGTAGTAGTAGTAACAGTAGTAGCAGCAGCAGCAGCATTATCACCATGATCCGCCGCCACCGCTGCCGCCGCCGTCGTCGTCGTCACCACCACTGCCGCGGTGGCAGCCGCGACAGCGGTAGTAGTAGTAGTAGTAGTAGTAGTAGTAGTAGTAGTAGTAGTAGTAGTAGTAGTAGTAGTAGTAGTAGTTTTTATTATTGGAACCCTGTCATTGACGCACTGGCACTAGGATATAGCACAGTCAATATTGGAATGTAATTTTTACATTTTTCAGTAGTAGTAGTAGTAGTAGTAGTAGTAGTAGTAGTAGTAGTAGTAGTAGTAGTAGTAGTAGTAGTAGTAGTAGTAGCATACATTGGTAATATTTGACAATTTCTATTGGGGCATAATGGGACATTGTCCCGTCTTGGTCCCAACAGCGGGTGTCCTGTTTTCCCCATAGCATTAGTGAACTTTGCCTTACCAAGGCATCCCAGAACATAATGATAATCATAGTGGTCGATGTCTATTATGTACTTTTGTAATCAATATGCAGACCTATAAATATGAATGTTGTCTTGAAAATCGTGGCGATATACGTTTGCATTAAGGGGAGGTAAGTAATTTATGAAGGCACTAGCAGTATTTGGCAGTTATCTCCCATATCACAATTGGAAGCCTTCATTTGCTCGGGGGGTGGGGGGCATAGTTAGAAATGGATCCCTTTGTTCTAACGCGTTGCTTAGGCCTCCACTAATTACGCATTGTGCATTCTTTACCCCCCTTTAACCCTCATATCAGCCGAAAAAACGGCTTCTGCCGTGGTCTTGTGAAATGTCCATTTGTAGACCAAAAGAATACTATTTTTGAAAATTTACGACTGGAATGACTGGCTCGGTTATCGAGCCAGTCATTCCAGTCGTAAATTTTCAAAAATAGTCTCCTTTTGGTCTGCAAATGGACATTTCCTATGAGAAAATTGAAATTTTCTTGAGCAAATTCATGGGTTAAAGGGTTAATTTAACACTTCCGCTACTGGCGGGTGCCCCTCCCTCTGATAATGTGTGGCGCTACTAGAGGGAGGCGTGGATGTTCGGCCATGCTAAACTATTGAAAAGCAACTCAAAACAAAATCATAAATCTATCAAGCAAAAAACCATGAAAATATTATGGGAAATATAAAGTCTTCGATAATAAATTTATCCAATCATAATTAATCAATCAGAACAGATGAACTCGCCAGCGGTAACATCTAATCTTTCATTCCGTGTTTCAGTGAGTTCAATAAAATACTTAATCTTCTGATAAATAGCGTCTACACTGTCTAGATATAGAATTAATCGGGTTACGTAAGACTACTTTTAGTTAATGTGTATCGCGACTCTCTAAATAATATCCATTTCAGGGTTATTTGTAAATAATCTAAAACTAATAGGCTATCATTCAATCCAAGTATAAATTGACGCAAATCCGTGAACTCATGCTTGTAATTGTTGTTGTAAATATTCATTCCAAGCGGCGGCATGAATTTATGGAAGGAATTTACTGATGGGAAAACAATGGAGGTATCCAGTTTTAGCCACGCCCAGACCATGTCTAGCTAAGCTCCACCCACGCTTTTTCTGTGGTGGAATCGATCCTACTCTCTGAATCTCAATTTCCAGAAAACTATACAGGTAAGCTGTCGAATATTTTGAAACAAATCTGATTGGAAGCTGTTGCTGCCGATGGCAGCAACAGCGCCTAGTTAAATTAGTTTCAAAATGATCCAATATAATGTTTTTTAAATAGTAACGGCATGCAATTCGTACAACAACATTTATATATAGTCCGTCTTCAATTAAGTACTCGGGACGAACTTAATTACATCATTCATCACGTAATTGATTATGTCGCCATCGCACAGTTGATTATGACGTCATATGATTGATATGTGGTCGGGTAAAGGGGAGGACTAGCCAACCCTGGACCAGTAAGTGCCGCCACTCGGGCCATACTACGGTTACTTCGACGGGTGTCAATACGAATGCACAGGCGAAAGAAACGATGTGCTTCCCCCGCGGTGTGCCGAGCCACCCCGTAATAGGGAGGCTCTTTCTCATAAGGCAGGGCATATCAACGTGATGCCAATGACTGGGAAGACACCTTTTAGGATGTTCGCACGAATTCTTCCTCGAAGTATGGCCTATGGGCACGATGCCATGGTGAGATGTTCGGTACCGTTGGAAACCCCTGAATTTCCGCTTTCTGCGGACAACATTCGCAATAATATCTAAGGAACAAGTAATCAGAGAAGTGACATCAGACGCAACCTACCTTTTCTAAGACACACAAAAGTTGGCCACGCCATCAACTGGCTGGCTCTATCGCCTAGATACTGTGGGAGGTCGCGCGCCCAAGACAACGATCTCAGATTGGCTAAGGGCAACTCTGAGATGCTGACCATTCGTCAAAAGATAATGATATGCAGAGTCGACTAGTATAAAAGCAGTCGATTCTGAGTTGAACGAGACCATTTTTCGGTTCACTTCGGCCTTTTCCTGTGCTGTTTAGGACATACGAACCTTGTGCGTCTGCCTTCCGCCGAATACTTGTAATTGCTTGAGGACACCGTTTCCGCCATCTGCCTCCTGTGAAAGAAGAATGAACTCTGAATCCGGTACGTTCCTCTGGCCGAGTTCTGCTCTTGTGCCGCTCTGCGTCTCCGCCTGAAGGAGGAGAACATTGTGACGAATCATCTTGCGGAACTGTCCTTCCATCCATTGCCTCATCTAATTTGTTTGTTCCTACTCGAAGATCGACCCGAACTTAGCCTAAGGAAATTCAGATTAGGGATTACTAAAAGGGATCATCCATTTTTGTATCCTTATTCAGACGGCAATCTTCCTCGACGTGAAGACATATATTAGCGTCATCAGCAATTTCGCTTTTTCAATAGTTCACAGGATGTCAGCCTTAGCTGCCAAATTCGTGGATGGCATCCTTTGCGCTTTGTGCAACGTGAAGATATAAAATCGCCCTGCTATCGAAGATGCCTGTCTTTCCACAAAAAGGCTTCTTCCCCCCCCCCCACCCCCAACCCCCTTGGAAACGTTAGGCCATCTGCAGTACATTTGGAACTGTTCCCTAGAATCTAAAGTAGCCAGAAGATATTATTCTTGCTGCTTCCCTTGTAGCCCCTATTCGGAAGAACAAAGACTGTCGTGTGGCTTGGGCACCACGATCTCAGTTGTCTCGACTGGCCTCAAATCCTCTTTGAGTAGTGAACTTTCGTAAAATAAGGAAAGCTGAGCCGGTACACCATGATTCTCAGCTCACCTTCCTTGCACTTGGTATGCCATTGCCATGTCCCCGTACTCGCTGCAAATGATCTTAGCACTCCGATCACAATCGATCTGCTTAAGACCGCTCTCCGCGGATGCATTCCTTCCTAAAGGCTTCGCACATACGTAGCCTACTTTTACGGATCTAGGGACCCATGTCCCGGCTTTTTCAGAAGACCTTGCCATATAAAATGTACTGCACTACAGCCACTAGCGATCATTAGGTGCATCCTTGGAAGAAATTCAATGTGGCACGATCTTCTCCATCGAATTGTGACTCCTTTTCTTTTTCTTTTTGCTGTAATAACAACGTCGTCAAGAGTGGAACAGACTGACTATGAAATGCAAGCCTGATGCTTGGTCTTAACTTTGTGAGATCCAGAGTCTGAATGGTATAAGCATTGGTTGTTTGTTCCTTTTATACCTGCTAGCGGGATTGGTTAGGATTGGGAGTGTTGTGACCAAATATGGGCATAAGAGGTTCGCCATTTTTGTTTGGTGATTTTGGTTTAGGCGTTTTGGCGGTTTGGTGGTTGGACATCTTGGCGGTTTTGTCGGCTCTGGCGGTTGTGGTTGTGCTCGTTTTCAGCTACCACAGGAACAAAACCATCAAAGATTCAATAGTCACAGTCAAAATGCCCAGCAAGAATGAAGACGAACGCATACAAAGAAACCCCCTCATAGATTGCAACACCAAAAACTGCAACATCTGCAAACAAATGGAGAAACAAAGATTCTTCAAAAGCAGCCACACAGGACTCACCCATAGAGCCATAATCATAGGCAATTGCCAGAAACACAATATAGTCTATCTTCTAACATGTAAATATTGCATGAAACAATATGTAGGAGAATACAGGAACACCTCCGTTCATTCTCCAACCTCTACAAAAGTGAAAGATACGACACACCGGTATCAAGTCCCTTCAACCAACGCAACCACACTTGCAGCCACATGAGCTTCCGTATCATACAAGTGCTCTCCTCTGATCCCTCTGACCCAGAATCCACCACTTGGAGGAAACAGAAGGCGGGCCACTGGATTCACCAATTACACACTATGGGAATGGAACCGATAGGAATTAACATGGCAGGGTAAGGGTCACCACCTCCATGTAGTGATGGGTACCACACCCACGAAACACATACGTAGTTATTACCGTCCTTTTTTGGACCGCTTGGCCGGCAGTCTGGATAAAACTGTTAATGACTCAATCCAACGGATGGCACTTTTCGTCTTGCCAACTGAATCAGATAAGCGGAGCATGACCCGAAATCTTTTTTAGGCGACCATGCCTTACTCAGTATGTCATCATATTAGACCTCAGCGGCGCCTAGACTCGACAGAGATTCATCAAATTCGTTCCTCTTTAGCTACACGAGCTAGTTGCCGCATCTGAAACTCAGAAAGACTGCCATTGGACCGCGTCAAGACCCTGTTGACATTGCTCAAACCGATCTTCGTCTCTAAGTGGATGATTCGCCGGACTTTGTGAGGGTAGAGGTTCTCGCATAATCTAACCAATCTCGTCCCTCTGCGTCCTTAAAGCACAAAGACATCTAGGATCGCTAAACTACCAATTCTCGCGGTATACCTTTAAGCTATTACAGTTAGGCACATATAGAAAGACGACTCTAGAGAACATCAGATCAACCTGGCGGCAACTACTTAACACCATCTAAGTGAAGATTCCTTTTCTTATCACACACCAAAGTAATAAGCATGCCCCATGTTTCTGCCCTAGGTGGAGCTTGACTGACTCAGGTTAGACCTCTAGTACCAACGACTTTATAATGATCGCTTTACACCTTATAGACTGACTGGACGGGAGGATGCGAATTGCCCTTCTCACCCCCCCCCCCCACTTGCTCACTTTTGGCAGAGGGAAAATACCCCACATGGGACCACTAAATAAGATCTAGTATAAGTTCTGCCCTCGCGACAGAACAACCAGGCATATAGAAACGCTGCCACCTCACATAAAAAAACAACTGCGTGTGGAAGTGCCCACCACCATCGCTCCTGAGCAAAGAAGTACCACCAGCCAAGACGGTGACTCCTGACCCCGATCGTCTGCTGGCGGAAGATGGCATGGAAGAAACTCTGACATCTGCAAGCACAGTGACATGTCGGGAATGCTCGACCGGGCCTACACGTCTCAAACTCTGGCCAGCAAAAATATGTTAGCATGCGATAAACTGGAACTCACTATGTTTCTGATGTGTTAAAGCTCCCCCGCATGCTAACATATTATATATTATTAAACATATATATATATATGTTTAATAATATAGAATATGTTAGCATGCGATAAACTGGAACTCACTATGTTTATGATGTGTTAAAGCTACGCGTACAAGCCATAATGAAACCATATTAAGGGGTATGGATAACAAAAATGGCCATGGCTTTCGATACGATCATAGTAAACGAGCAAATGACTTAATGAAATCGTGTTACTCTGACAACTAACATAATGTCCATGTTTGAAAATAGTAAAGAATGCAATTATGGAGTAATGAAAAATAAAATGAAGATAATTTCATATCTACATAGCTTATAATAATGATTGACCATTTAACATGTTCCTTGTAGTAGTCTCCATTACTTTGTAATGTTAGATGCAAATCAGTCGAGTTAGGTCAGCGATGGTCACAGTCGCCAATTTTGCCCGCTACTTAAATGCGTGTAAATGTGCATTGTTGTGACTGACAAGGTGTTAATAAATGAATATATTGATGTTAACAGGCTGAAGAGTGAGTGATAGACATCATTTGACGAATCTAAAGGACCAATTTTCACTACTTTTAGGCAATGTTGTTATTATGACACTTGGTAGAATGCCCATTTTTGAAAAAGAAATGTAATTATTGGTATTAAAAATGAAATTAATATAACATCACATCCCAATAAACTAGAGTAATGAATGACCACACAAAATGATCCCTGTCGTAGCTTCTACACTTTCTTATATGGCATGTGCAACTCAGTTCAAGAATTCGGTCAGCAGAGGTCCAAAGATCTCAAATTCTGGCCGCTGCTTAAAATCTGAAACTGTACATTGTGATAGACAAAATACTAGCTCAGCAAAGGTCAAAAGGTCATCAATTTTAGCAGCTGCTTAAAATCTTACAGTTGTGTATTTTGATGGACAAAATGCTAATAAAAGAATATGTTGGTGTTAACATGATGAAAAGTGAATGATAGGTGCCGTCTGACAAATCTGAAGGGGCAATGTGCATTTATTTCATGGAATTATGTTAATATGGCAACTGCCCATTTTTTAATTAAGGGAAAATGAAATTATGGTGTAAGCAAAAATGAAATGAACATAGCATTGGATTTAAATAAAGCAGTAATAAATGATCACTCAAATTGTTTGTATTTGTACTCTCTGCATACCAAACAATAAATATGTTAACTGCATATGAACAAATCATCTCTTAATTAGTCACTGTCACTATTAGATGCTGATTCACCACCTTCATTGCTGCTATCATCGTCAGTTGAGCTGTCTTCCTGTTCATGATGAGATCTCTAGAATAGCCGCAACCATACTGGGCAATAGCCCACCCTCACACCACCTGGGTTACAATCGTTGTTCACCCCTTCAGTCCAGTCATTTGTAATAAAACCTGGAGTCGGTCGTGTCCTCCCAGGAATAGCCTGTGTGTGGAAACCGGACTCTCGAATGCACGAGCAGTCATGCATACTTCCTCCCCGCCTGGTGGCTAGTAGGGGTTACGGCGATTCGGTGAAGCGCATACCTTTAAGGACTGATCGAGTATATATCTGCACGCTGTTGGCCTACTTGCCACCAAAGCCTTTATATATGGCTGACACAGTGACTTGTTTAATTCTATTGTATACGTATAATTCACATTTCCTTAACAATCAACTGATAGGAGACGTACTTATATTTTTCCGGAACGGAATTGTCCATGTCTCATGAACCTCAGAAGTATTTCAGAATCTGCTCAGTATAAGCTGAGTTATTGTCCATTAAACCTTTCTTAATCAAACGTGCTGTGTCAGCATCCAGCCAGTTTTCACTACGTGGAATTTAGGTCACGTGGTCAGCTTCCTGGTCTATCCCTCGCAAACTGATTGCTTTGTTTAACCTAGAGTTGTGTACTTCCTACACTGTTTTCTCATCTCCACACGCTGTGCTGAACAAACGTGCTTCAATCGTGTTAGGACGAACTTTCGACGATGGAGGGAATGAGGCAATCTGCTATTTTATTTACGATTCAGTAACTTTTTCTCGCTCACGGATAAAACCTCGCCTGCTCTCCTCATAATCCTGTATGGCCGCTTTTCTTTCTGGAGATCCGAATATGGCAGCATTTAGCCATTCCAGCTGATTTTCCGTGAAACAAAAATCATTTCCAGTCTTCCGTCCAAGATTACGGAAACATTATTCGTCCTAGTATGGCCACCTGAAACGTGGATTTCCTACTGCAATCAGTTAACTGAAATCATTCGACATTCTCAGCTTGAGTTGTCCAGTGATGTCCTATACACTTCTACAGTAAATCTGCAGATTTCTGCGGAGCTCTTCATATCCTCAATTCTGCAAGTAAGTTCTCCAAATCGAATAATTGTGTTAATCTTTTCCACATCTCTTCAACTACCTCTTTAATAGAGTAGAAAAATATATAATTCCACGATCACACATCTTCACCTGACCGGAGTTTGACTTCCAGATGGTCATTAAGAAATGGAACACTGATTAAAAATTATCTAATTATCTTCATCATTGCCCTGCAATTGTAATTTCGTGATTCACCATAGTTAACACTCGTCTGCCATGTTCTCTTGACTTTCTTTCCCGTCGTAAGGACTGGTCACATTATTAACATCTAACTTTTGCTCTACCTCCCATGCTAGCAGAGAATATTACGTCCAGCGTAACATAGCTGTTTTCCAAATGCATTATATATCCGACGTCCATTCCTTTTTGGATGAAAACAGCAGTAGTGAGGATTCTTCTCAACTCTCTAGCTTTCTTCATCTCCTCTGAAAGTACTGACATCTTTCTGTGAATACCAGACTTCCCCTCCTAGATCAGCATCTGGTGTCTTCGGCATCTGCGTTCCAGAACATACATTTGGCATCCGCCACATACAAGAACTTCTTGACAGTTGTTGTCGGTGGTATTCTCAGTGGGGGTGGAGGGGGGGGGGGGGTGGATATGTGCTTACGCTCATTTCAAAGTATGGATGTCTTCATTTGCTTCTATATCGTAGAAATACCGAAATTCGAAAATCTGTGCATGCATGGCTGTGCCGTGCACTCACTCTGATTGCTAAAGTCTGAACGGTTTCCAAGGAACATTTGACAATATCACAGTTTGTCTAGATGTAGACGTCGTGTTTCTGCTTTATTGAAGATCTAGATCGACCTCGTCCGGAACACCGTCCATGAGCATTTGTATTACTGAACAATGATTCAGGACTCTATGCTCATATATTACCATGTTTTAATGGCATTGTAAAATATCGCAAAACGTATGTTGTTAATCATTCGTAATATATTAAACTTAATACTTTATAGCATAAGTGTACACAAACTTTATGATAATTCACCATTTAAAGGCATTTTCATTTTATATTATATGCTTTTATGCATCACAACTTGGAGTTTGATAGGGCAATTTCCTGTTGTATTCACATTATAGTACTTTCTGACTAACCATGTTATAAACGGGTCATTTTCACACTCCAATGGACCTCTGATCACACTTAGTTGTTCCAATGCGTTTCCCCCACCTATACACTCTGTGAAAGCGTCATTTCTATCATTATCCCTGTAAATCAATAACCTAAGGACTTTCTCTTAAAACAAACAAACTAGACTGTTGGAGTCCCACCATATCTCTAGGCCGTCTTAGGACCTTAGTAAACCCTGAGAGCAGCTGTCAAATTCTTATATTATATTTTTGTTATTGCATTTTAATCTCTCATCATTGATATATCAAAGTTTTATTATTACATTATGCATTATGGTATTAAGCTGTTACTATCATTTCATATAGAATTGTACGCAAAACCATAGCTTATTCTCAGAATTATTATTTCCTGTATGTTATCGAGGGATAGCCCAGCCGTTCATTACAGTCTTTCTCCTTTCCCTGCCTAAAATCCCGCCCCTGAACATCAGGATCTGATGTATGTGGATCTAAAAAGGTGGGGTACCTGGTAAGAACAATAGTGAGCCAATCTAGTGCCACAAAGCAATGATGGATTTCTATGCAAAAGGTTGTGATGCCAGATTGAAGACTCTTCTACCAAACTCATTGGTAAGATAACCACACAATTGGAAGCAAGAAACAAGCAGAATTTAGAAACGTTGAATGATGGAACATTTGTGCCGTAACTAAATAAATATTCAGGCTTATCTACGAGTTGGTAATGGTGAAGTAGGTAGGATGGCTCAGTTTTGGCTACCTTACATGGACCACGCTTGGTCGGTGCTATTTATCTCCTAAATACAGCGAAAACAAACAATTTCTACATGCATAGGGCATGTCTCAATATAATGGTTTACATGTTCTTCAGATAGTAGGGGTGTAAGAACGTATTTTGACCAGGTAGGGCTAAATTATGTGTGAGTCCAATACCTAGGGGCACTATAGAGATACACTACGGGAGAGAAGAAAACTGGGGTCCACACACAGCCCACCCTTCCTACACATATGACTGATTCACTAGCCCTTCTTCATCACGCACATGTATGCGATTTTGTGTATTTCATAAATGCCACTTCTATGCACTGAAACGTTTTTGACATCGGTAGACAGTATTTAACAATGCCATATTCTGTTACTGGACGTTTCATTACATTTGTGAGTCATGGAACACCATAGAGGATTCCTTTCTTCAATTAGAGGCATTCAGCTACCTAATGCACAGGATGACTCCCATGATAAACGTTGCTGCACCCCATGGCAATGGCAAAATATGGAGATGCACAGAATGAGCTCATCCCCAGGAAAGATGTGGACTTATCAACTCTACCTGCATCAAGGGTTTGCCTTTGTGAGTACATATATAGAGGCTTAGCTATCAGGTAATACTATTTAGAAAGGAGATCATCTACCAAAACTATTAGGAAAATAGTTGGACTGTAAAAAATGGTGGACAAGGATTGGAACCCATGTGTTCTTCAGCTATGCCCCGCCCATCTCTAGCTAAACTCCACCCTTACTTCCCTCGTGTTGAGATCGACCGATCTCTGAACACCCTTACTATCAATTTCCCAACGACTACACAGGTAAGCTGTTGAATATTTTGAAACTAATTTGAGTGGGCGCTGTTGCTGCAGCAACACCTAGTCAAATTAGTTTCAAAATATTCAACAGCATGTTTATTAAATAGCAAAGAATTACAAAGACATACAATTCATACAACGTGTCGTGTCGGACTATTTGAAATTTGATGACGGTCTATATGGAACCCTTTGTGACGTAACGAGTGTGACGTCATCAGCCACGCGCTGAGCTGATTTTGACGTCATACTAGGTCAGATGATGGATGTATACTTTGGAAAGGTGAATTGCCCCCCTTATGTGGCAGATGTTCTAGAGACCGTACGTGACAAGATCAAATAAACAGGAAGACAATTCGACAAACAATGATAAAAGCAATGAATGGGCTGACTCATAATCTGACTGTGACCGTGACTAATTGAAAGGTGATTTGTTCAAATGCAGTTAGCCGATTCATTGCTTTGTATGTAGAGTGCACAAACACCAGCAGTTTACGTGATCATTTATCACTCTACTTTATTTAGATGCAATGTTATGTTCATTTAATTTTTCATTACATGATTGCGTTTTGCCTACTATTCTTAAAAACAGACGTCGTATCAGTTGCCAGATTAGCGTGATTCCATGAAATATATTAACATTGACCATTTAGATTTTTCAGATAGTGCTTATCATTCACTGTTCATGATATTACCATTTTCCTTTATTAGCATTCTTTCCATCATAATGCACAGCTGCCAAATTTTAAAATGGCCAAAATTGGTGACCTTTTGACTTCTACTGACCTAATTATTCAATTGATTTGCGCATTACATATATGAGACCGTAGATGCCAAGACAAGGAATATTTTAGTGGTCATTCATTATTCTAGCGTATGAGGATGTGATGTTATCTTCAGTTCATTCTTCAGTACCCATAATTGTATATTTCTGCTATTTCCAAAAATGGACATTCTGATAGTTGTCATATAGTCGTATTTCATGAAATAAAGGAATATTAGCCCGTTATATTTGTCACATGATGTCTATCACTCACCATTCAGGATGTTAGTACCAGAGTTTTCTTTTACTAGCACTTTGTCAGTCACAAAAACACACAGTTGGTTGTTAACCCTTTAATACCTAAATTTGGTAGAGAAAATCAAAATAGTTCCTTATTGAATGATCATTTGCAGGCCGTGAGAAGACTATTTTTGAAAATTTACCACTGAAATGGCTGGCTCGGTTACCGAGCCAGTCATTTCAGTAGTAAAATTTCAAAAATAATCTCTTGGCCTGCAAATGGACTTTCCACAAGACCTCTGCAGAGGCTGGTTTTGGCCGGCTTCGTCGTGAAAGGGTTAAGCGGCGACAAAAATTGGTGAGCTTTTGACCTCTGCTGACATAATTACTCAACTGACTTCCGTATAACATGCGGCAGATTATTGAGGCCACTATAAGGAACATGTTATGTGGCCATTCATTACACTAGGTTATTGAGATGTGAGGTTAGGTTTATTTGATTTTTATTTAGCCCATAATTGCATTTTTCACTTTTTTCAAAAGTGGACATTCTGTCAGTTGTCATAGTAACGATGTTTCATGAAATAGATTAATATTGGCCCTTTAGATTTATCAGAATGAGTCTAATACACGCTTTTCAAGATTTTAACATTAATATATTCCTTTATAAACATTGCGCCAGTCACCACAATGCACAGTTATCCGATTAAAAGCAGCGTGTAAAATGTGTGACCTTTTAACCTCTGCTGGCCTAATTACTTTACTTAACTAGCTTGCCTTTATCATATAGCAAGTGGTAGAAAACCATAAAAGCAACATTCTGAGACCTCATTTGATCGTTTACTATGAATGTATCCTCAGTTATGGCTGCTCTTGCTACCCCTACCCCTTAATATTGTCAGCCTCGTTATGGGCCATATGTGTAATTTTAACCCATCAAAACATAGCCAGTGTCCCAGTTTATCTCATGTTAACATATATATTATTAATCGGCATCGTTCAAAGGAACAGAAAAATATAGTTTTACGAATTGTTGGTGGGGGGGGGGGGGTTGGTGGTGTGTTGCAAGGTGGGTCATTGTAGCCCATTTGACTAAGTGTACCTTATGTTGTTCAGCGCGCTAGATGGTTTTTTGCCATACATAAATGAATAGCCTGTGCCCAGCAAAAGCCAATTCGTCCTGTGTGGAATCACAATGACAAATTGTTGCGCTGTCCGTTCGATGATGTTCTGATTGTTTTAACTGTTAACCGTTTTCACTATAGCTGTCTTTCCATGATCATAAGTAAATGGTGTGGTATCACAACCACCACATGCATAGATATATAAGATATTGTCTAACACAACGTTCCCTGCATCATTCTTATAATCGCTGATAGTATAGGCCCCTAAAGATTGACCCCTTTGTGCTTACCAGATCCGACTTCTGATCATAAGAAAATATCATACAATTCAGTTTGATGGTGAATAAGGAGAACAAGTAGGTTATAATATCAGTTTCATCGGCTAAACATGTCACAATGTGACAGGTGTAGCCGATGAAACGGATATAGGTGACAGTCTAATTAGGGGAAAGATCCAAAGTAACGTTCACGATTAAGGTGTCAGCATCTCCTTTTGGTGTTCTGACATCGGGTCCGTCTGATGTGAGTTATTGGCTAAGATGCAGTATGAACTGGCTTTTGTTTCTATCATTGCCGAGGAAGACATGTTGATTCTTAATCGTATATGGCTTAATGCAAGATCGGTAAGGAAATACCGCTACTCTTACACACAACGCACCACCAAACGAGTCAACTGCCTTAATTAGTAGGCGTCAGCGCAATCTAGTGAAACCCCGAAAACAATATTTTTAATGAAAATTTTTTTCCACGAAGAAGCTCAGAAATGATAGAAATAAGCATCTTAGATGTAATGCTTCGTCGTTCCATAATCTCTTTCTGCGTAGTCAAAAATATTGAAATTTCCAGTTAAATCAAATCGTATAACTTGTTCAAATTCTATTTCAAATTTATTTATTATTATTTATTATTATTATTATTACATGCGAGGGTATATTCATGTGCTATGAAGAAAGCAATAGCATAAACATTTATGTACCCATCCATCTTAGTGCAAGAGGTAATAATGCAACTAGAGGAATGCTGATTATAATGGTGGGGAAACACTGTATGTTTTTGTTTGAACTTGAAAACGAGGCCTGAATATGGTTACGTTGACACAACTGACAACTATTGCCCTACAGTTGACACACGTGGCTAGATTGTCATTAATGGTGTCTGAAAACGAAGTTTAACATCTGTGCACGAGTTTGAGACTGTCATTGTTAATACCGGGTATATTCACCTTGTGCCTGGATGACGGCCTGGACACGACGTCTCATGCTGGTCACCAACCGACTGATACGCCATTGTGGTATTCGTTGCCATTCAAGATGGAGTGCGTCTGTTAATTCCTGTAGGTTCTGCACAGGAGGATCCCTCCTTCTCACCATGTTTCCCAGAATGTCCCAGATATGCTCAATAGGGTTCATGTCAGGGATCCTTGCTGGCCATGGTAGGGTTTCGATGGCATTCTGGCGGAGGTATTCATGCACAGCTCTAGCACGATGTGGTCGGGCGTTGTCATCCATGAATATAGGGTGGGTTCCAGGTGCATGATTTACAAAATGAGGGACCACAACTCTATCCAGTATGGAATCTTGATATCTTTGTCCATTTAGTGTTCCAGGTACAGTCAACAGATCCAGCTTACAATCAAATGAGATGCACCCCCATATCATAACGGAACCTCCACCAAATGGAACTTCTTCCATGATGTTACGTTGGTCGTACGCCGTGCGTCTGGACCTCCATACACGAGTTCGACCATCTGTGGCATGAAGCAGGAACCGACTTTCATTGGACCAGTGTACCCGTCTCCAGGATCTCATGTTCCAGTGTCTTCTTTCGTTGCACCACCTCAGACGCTCCTCTTTGTGGTGTGCAGTGAGGAGAGGACGTCTGACAGGTCTCCTAGCTTTCATGCCAGCAGCATACAGTCTCCTTTTGACGGTAGACATTGACACTCTATTGCGCGTTTCCCATTGCTGGCTGAGCACTCTGCTGTTGGTGAATGGAGATCTCCTAACAAGGCGTACTAGGGCTCGATCATCACGGGCAGTAGTCTTCTTCGGTCTTCCAGATCTAGGCCTGTCCTTCACCTCGTTAGTTTGCCCATGTTTTGCAATCAAACGACTGATTACAGTATGGTTAATGTTCAGCTGTCTGCCAATCTCTCTGCATGACATACCAGTGGTATGCATGCCTATGATTTGCCATTTCACACGATCACTTAACCTTCGTCTTGCCATAGCGGTTCACAATCAAGAGCTAATTCTCTCTGTACAAATAAACCACTGTCATGAACACAAAATTCCTAATCTTGTCGCCTAAATCTGTATGTAATGTTCTACACCTCAAACTGGACTTTTACATAACTGAACACGTGTGCTGTTTCCCGCCACGCACGGACATCAAGCGGCGTGAAGTCATGCATGCATGTGCATTTCGTACTTGGAATTATGTCAGCTAACGCGGGGACAAAAAGTATGGCAGCCTAGTTGTACCATCATGTTTCTACGCTCTATTGTTTTTGCTGGTGCTTAACTTTTGCACAGGTGTATATAAACAGTGGCTCTATTCAACATGTGAAGGTTGTGATTGATCTTACATGATTGAGAATATGCATGCATTAACGCACGCACGCACGCACGCACACACGCACGCACGCACGCACGCACGCACGCACGCACGCACGCACGCACGCACGCACGCACGCACGCACGCACGCACGCACGCACGCACGCACGCACGCACGCACGCATGAATGAACGCACGCAAGCGCACACGCGCACTTTTGTACACACAAAATTAAAAAGATGTCCTATCGATATCATTTCAAGTTGGTCCACGATAGATTTTGGTTGGGTTTTAATGTAGGCTATTTAAGAAGAGAGTGTGAAAGATGACACCGTGTCACGATCTATGAGGTCTAACTTTGATCTTACTAGCAAATCTTTCAGGTTTGGATTTCTAATTTAAGCGATTACTAGTCGTGCTTTTATTGGTTCATTTAATTTAGATTGCAAGTGTGAATATTCAAATCGGAAAAAATATTGAAAATCTGACAACTCTTTACAATATGACAAAAACGGAAGGGAGACGGTCTGCAATCTCTGATTGCTCTCGTTATGTTATGCGAAAACCGCAGGCACAAGGCGTATGTATTATCGTGCTCGAACTTAGACTAAATAAATTCTGTTTAGATCAATGTCCGTTAAGAAAATTATTTTAGGTTTTAATCGCTGGCGGCCGTCTAGAAAAAAAAATTTCAAGTTGCTTGCGTCTTTTTCTCAATAGCTCCGACAAGGAGAACATATATGCCAATTGTGGTACTCGTATCAACGTTTGAACAGCTTCATCACAAAAGTGCATTTTGTATAGTTGCCTGACATACAAGATAAGAGGAAATCCAATGGTGAATATGCTAATTAGCGAATTTGCTTATAGAATATGCCGGACACACCTGATTTTTGCGGATTTTGAAAATTGTCATCTAGACACCTACAATCACACGATCTTCGTCCTCCTCGCGCTACAATATAATTCACTATACGCTAGACATAAGATTATGTTGATTAATTTAACAACAATTTGACTGTGAGTCGCTATTTTCGTTTGCAGCAACCGCTTTCAGATAAATTATGTCCACGTGTTCTTATTACATAAAACTACGTCGTTAGTTCCTCGCGATTGTAAGATTCTATGAATATAGAATAAATATTGTGTATTCGCAAACATCTAGCAAATGTTAGAAAATGGCAAGAATCATTGTGTAATAAATCACCTACTTGCCAGATTGGCCAACCTGATCAGTCCGCTTCATCTGCAGTGCAAGTCTCTGAAATTGGTCTTTCAGATTTATAAGAATGAAGGTCAAGTTGAATGTAAGGGGACTAGCTGAGTGGATTATATTCGAGTGGAACCAGAGGTCTCCATCGACGTGGCAACAGATATTGCGTTACCATTATTATTATTATTATTATTATTATTATTATTATTATTATTATTATTATTATTATTATTATTATTACTACTACTACTACCACACGCACATACGCACGCACTCACGCACGTATGTGCGCGCACACGCACACAGAGTTAAATCCGCCCAATGCAAGAGTATCGGTAAGAATAATTGCAGTAAGCGTATATCATCATCATCATCACTATCCAACCATCCATCCATCCATCCACTATTTACTATACACAATCACGCCGCCTCCTCCTCCTCCTCCCCCTCCTCCTCCTCCTCCTCCTCCTCCTCCTCCTCCTCCTCGTCCTCGTCCTCCTCCTCCTCGTCCTCGTCCTCCTCCTCCTCCTCCTTTGACATCCCTATGAATGGACAAATGCATCAAATAAAGGAAACCTGCAACATCGGTTCAACATAAAATAGACTGAAATCCGCATCAAGAAGATATTGGAAGTACCTGAGTTTAGCACCGACAACCTGAGAAAGCCGCATCAGATTGAACCTGACTTTCAACGGCTTGACCAAGCTGTGGTAAGGCAGGAAAGCTCGAATTACCTAAGCCAACGGTTGAATGCAAAGCAACATCTAGTTGGTTCGGCAGCCTGGACTTGGCTTCAATGGTCTGAACCATTACTAAAGACCTGGTCAATTTAGAGAAATACGCCCTGCATCAATTCTGAGCGCAGGAAGTTAAGAACTCATTCTAATTCCTAAGTTGATATTGTGATAGAGATCACTTTAAAGACTTATTGTCTTCCGTCATCGCCAATTTCTGGACGTATGCAGAAAATGATAGCACCTGCCTCACATCACGCCAAGTAACTCCAACAGTCCCTAATCAAGTGTGCGAGAAGACTGCATCAGCACCCAACAAGTTCTTTCCACGTGGAATTTAGGTCGCGTGGTCAGCTTCCTGGCCTATGCTACGCATACTGATTGGTTGCTTTAACTTAAGAGCTTTGCCCTTCATCATTTGCTCTGCATCTCTATGAAAGAAGATATTTTTCTCATCTCCACGGGCTGCGCTGTGCTGAGCAAACGTGCTTTAAGACGTGCTATGACAAACCTTCGGCAATGTTGGCCTGAAACAAGTGGTTTATTATTTATGAGTCAGTAACTGTTTGCCAATCTCGCTCACGGTTAAAACTTCGTCAGCGTAAACCGTTTGGCCGCTTTTCTCTTCGAAATCCAAACATTCCAGCATCCAGCGATTCTGACTTTTCTGGGAAATAGAAACTTTCCCGTAGTTATGTCCAAGAATTAGGGAATCGTTATTCGTCCTAGTACGGCCACCTGAAACTTGTGTCCCTGCTAAGATTTCCTACTGCAATCAGTTAACCATAGTAATTGGACACATACATTCTCAGCTTCCGACGTCCAGTGATGTCCTCTACATTTCCACAGTGAATCTGCAGATCTCCGCCGAGCTCTTCGTGCCCTCGATTCTTCAAGTAAGGAGATGTTCTGCTCAGTGAACGATGGACCTTTCCAGTTTTAGCTATGCCCCGCCCATCCCCAGCTAAGCTCCACCCACTCCTCGCTCGATCTCTGAACTCCTGACCATCAATTTCCTAAAAACTATACAGGTAAGCTGTTGAATATTTTGAAACTAATTTGACTGGGTGCTGTTTCTGTCCATAGCAGCAACAGCGTTCAGTCAAATTAGTTTCAAAATATTCAACAGCATGTTTATTAAATAGTAGAGACATACAATTCGTACACCGTGTCGGACTATTAAGAGTTAAAGACCGGCCAAATAGAATCGGCGTGATCATTATGACGCCACCCTCACGCTGCTTCGCCGATTATGACGTCATATGACGTAAGATCATAGATGGATACTCTGGAAAGGTGAATTGTGTTCATCTTTTCCGTCTCTCTTCAATTACAGCTTTAAGAGAACTGAAGAATTCATGATTCCGAGATCGTATATCTCCACCCGACTGGAGTTCTACTTCCAGTTGGCTAGTAAGAAATGGAACACTGATTAGAAATTGTCTAAGTGTCTTTGTCGTTACCATGTAATTGTAAATTCATCGTAATTCACCTTAGTGAACACTCATG
>CM067374.1:103337021-103439521 GCA_034401795.1 Chaetoderma sp. LZ-2023a
AAGATTTGTATCTAAAAAAGTACTGATCCGATTTGACTCAAATTTTAACACACTGAAATAACTTTCTGTACAAGGAGGATTTCCAGACAGGGGCACTGATCCGGATCAAAGAACTCGGATGGGGATCGGATCAATTTCTATATCGCTGCCTGAATATTCTGGAAACTGCTGTTTAGATTTGGCTCAAATTTTAACTCAAGAAAGGGTGCGACCGTACACAAGGATTGCATAGTTGAGGATGTGATCCTAAAAGATTGGAAAAAAAAATCCAAAAAATTCGGACAATCCGAAAGGTGTAACTACGTAGCAAAACGGAAGGGCTAGAGTCTGCAAACTCCTGATTGCTCCTGACGAATTGTTCGATCTGATTGTTGGATAATGCATCATGTGTCCGTTTGCTCCATCAAATCGTGTGCTATAGTCCAGGCTCAGTAGATGTCAGGTATCGTGCAATGCCCACGACACGCCACGCTAGTATCCACGGTAACGATATAGTTATTATCAGCCGTCGATACGGGGTTTCAGATACTACTGACATGTCTTCCGAAGCCAAACATTGCGCTGCTTTAACGTCCAAGCCTGCCAAAAACGGGCTCTTCAGTGGTCTTGAGAAATTTTCATTTCAGACCAAGACGTCTAGGCCGATTTCTGAAACTTTACCACTGGAATGACTGGCTCGACATTCTGACGATAAATTTTCAAAAATAATCTCTGCAAATTGACATTTTCTACAAAGAAATGACATTTTCTTGAACAAATTTGAGGGTTAAAGGGCCAGTTTAACACTCAAGCCGACCAAAACTTGCTTCTGCACTGGTTCTCGGAAACGTCCAAGTGCAAACCAAAAGAAGGCTATTTTAAAAGGAATTTACCACTGGGATAACTGGATCGATAATGAAGCCAGTAATTCCTGTGGTAAATTTTCAAAAATAGTATGTTATTAGCCTGCAAATTAACATTTTTATGGGAAAATTAAAATCTTCTTGAACAAATTTAAAGAGTTAAAGCAGGCGGTTGAAGCTCGCGACCACCTGTGTTAATAAGCCACCATATTTTGGCTCCAAAAGACATACCCCTAGAGTAAGTCAATGGAGAGATAAATTTCTAGCTGTGCCCCGCCAATTTCTAGCTAAGCTCCGCCCACATTTCAATTTATACAGGCTACTTTAAAACTTGAATTCCGAGAATTTAAATTTCATGGTAACTATACAGTCAAGCTGTTGAATATTTTCAAATAATTTGATTGCGGGCTTTTGCTGCTGTACATTTTTATCAAAGACATACAATTCATACACTTGCTCGGTTTTCCTACTCCATGACGGAGCTATAATACGTCATAATGATTGCGACGTAGCCCACATGCGACGTAATTGATTATGACGTCAGATACTTGATTGATAGAGTTGATCCCTCGATAGTAGTAAAGGCCCAAATTCACACCAGCCTCCAGAATGCTTGAAAGTAAAATTATAAAAATCCTAGACCTTTGGAGACTTAAGTTGTGTATCTCAATGTAATGGAACAAAATAAATAAACATGTATGATGATTTCATTCCGCATCAAATAATATAACTTTAGTTGTGATTGAGTTTGAGATACGTATCCATCGTTCAACTTCAACTTATTCTATTTATTTATACACAATGAAAATCGTCATATGTTAAGATTTATTTCGTTTCATTACATTGAAATATAGAATTTTAAGCCTCTAAAAGTATACAAATTTAACAATTTTACTTTCAAGCAGATTCAATGTTTATTAACTTGCAGATTCATCAATGACATACACCTCTTACACCCGCTCTGACGGACATGTCCTGCTTCGTGACGGAGTTAGAATATGTAACAATGATTATGACGTCAAGCTGTATGTATCAGTGTCACATACACGTTTGGTAGAGGGAGGGGTGCACATGTTGGGGAGGATCCTATCTCAAGACGGGGCATCCGGGGGGGGGGGGGGAGGGGCGGCTGAGGGGGCGTGACAATTAGAAGGCCTATTTCCTGCAGCCTCAGTAGTATAAAAAACACCATATTTTTTCAATGAAAAAAATTCATATTTTCTTGTTAAAATAATTATTTGAAGGTTAAAAGTGCATACACTTAGCGAATGGAGGGGTGCGCACCCCTCCCTCTAAATCCACCCCTGTGTATGTGGCGTAAATAATTTCGACATCATACACTTGAGTGACAGATAAGATACCTCCAATCCTTGGAATAATAGAAAAAATGCGTAGGCCTACTGAGACAATTATTCCATGGCTTTGGCTTTCTGCCAGCTGTTTGGATTACGATTCCGCCCTGTATATCCATATATTTGCCAGAGCGTCGGTTGCGTCTCAAAGCTGACGCAGACATTGAGTGAGTTATATACCCAGCGTATGTATAAACAACAAGTTCATTACAGCTAAAAAATTACTTAAAATGTTTCCAAAACAAAATAGATCGTACTGGTGAATATTTTGAGAACATCATCATGGACGAATCCAATCTGCCACTCAAGTATTGACGTCATAATCGACTACGTCATGTATAGGTTGACGTCACAATCATAATTGACAGCAATAATTCGTCATGAACCTGGAATAGTCTGTCAAATTGTACGAATTGCATGTCTTTACTATTTAATAAACATTTTGTTGAATATTTTGAAACTAATTTGACTGGGCACTGTGGCTGTCATAGGCAGCAACAAACCCCCTTTCAAATTAGTTTTAAAATATTCAACAAGTTAGTTGTTTAGTAACCATTAATTTGAGATTCTGGGAAATTCAGGATTCACAGTGTAAAAATCGATCCTAAGACGGATTGGTAGACATTGCAGCAATGGTTTCTAATCAAATTACGTCGATCAAGCTATTCAACAGTCAGAACATAATTTACATCGTGGTCACAATGGACCTTTCCGGTTTTAGCTATGCCCCGCTCATCTCTAGCTAAGCTCCACCCACACCTCGCTCGTGTTGGGATCGATCGATCTCTGAACACCCTGACTATCAATTTCCAAAAAACTACACAGGTAAGCTGTTGAATATTTTGAAACTAATTTAACTGGACGCTGTTGCTGCCTTAAATAGCAAAGAATTACAAAGGCATACAATTTATACAACGTGTCGGACTCTGAGATTTAATGACGGTCTATATGGAACCCTTTGCGACGTAATGAGTGTGACGTCATCATACACGCGCTGAGCTGATTATGACGTCATACGAGGTCAGATGATGGATGGATACTCTGGAAAGGTGAATTGTACTAACTAACATGTTTCTTTTTTTTTGTTTTGGAAACATTTAAACTTATTTCTGTGACTTACTGTAAGAACAATATAGTCATAGATCCATTAATAGAACAAACACACATAGATTTAAATTGTTAATATGAACTTTATTAACTACAAAATAAATCAAAATACAAAAAAAGCAGCTCTAGAATCTAATAACACATTGGAATGCACTTGATGTTGTCGTAAATGTAAATAAATTACCAAGACTTATTATTATTATTATTATTATTATTATTATTATTATTATTATTATTATTATTATTATTATTATCAACGATCATCCTTTGTTTATAGTTGAGGGCTGGAAGACGAAGCAGATACTTATAAATAATTGTTACATAATAAGGCTTGAGATTGCGTCATTATGAGTAGATTACGTCATATATTATAGACCACGTGATACATGATAGGCCCCTAAATATTATCATCAGTAAATGTTTACTGCCTACAACTACTACTACTACTACTACTACTACTACTACTACTACTACTACTACTACTACTACTACTACTACTACTCCTACTACTACTACTACATTATTGATCTACGTATTGCTGTAATATCAGTCTATGCATGTCAGTACGGTTAAAGCAGGATCCTCAGTCTCCGATGGACACCCGAATTGAGTCTATAACCACTACCCCTTGGCTATGTCAAGCACCTCCATTTCCGAAATAGGTTCTTCATCAAGCTCGATCGGAATTTGCACCGTTTTACAGGGAATTTTGACTTTCAGGAATGCGCCTCCTTGCACCAGTTTGGCCTTCATAGTCGCATAATCTAGGTTCTTGTCTGTTGGGAGGCTGTACACGTGAGTCACACTTTCTCTGCGTATCTGTGTTATGTCGTCTGCTTCTCGTCTCGCGCGCTTGCATGTTACTGTTAGTTTGTGACTGGCTAGCTTCACTTTCACTTCTTCTGGAGCGAAGTCTTTTGTAAAGACGTAAATATTTCCATCACCTGTTCCCCTGCGAAATATCGGATTTCTCGACGATTTATCTCGGCCCCATCCTGTGCCGGACATTGGCGGCGGCCCGTGTGGGTGAGGATGAGGTGGTCCGTATGGATGATGATGTCGCCCATGCCGATGTTCACCTGCTTCTGGTCCCAAATGTGGCGCAGGCGGAGGTTGAGCAGCTCCTGGTCCAAATGGAGGGTAGCCTGAACATGGTCCGAATGAACCACCCATTGCCCAGTAAGGTGGTGATCGCGGCCCGTGCCGATGCCTTCCTCCTCTTCCGGGGCTGCCCCTTCCAAAGCCGAAAGGAAATGGCGGAGAACTGTCTGATACTCCGTCCGCTATCTCGAACTCTTGTTCATCACCGTCACTGCTATCTGTATGATCTCCCATTTTGAGTTTTTTTATCATGCTGTATCTGTATAATCTAAATGAATAACTTCTTAGTATTTCAACACAACTGTTGTATCTTCTTATTTTCAGTAAATCTTCTCCAACATTAGCTTGTGTTCTGGTGCAATATTCACTACATTTATTGCTTATATAGACAGATAGAATGTGCTAGAAACAAACGCAAAAACGTCGGGAAAACGTATAACCTACGTAATTCAAATAGGTCTATTTATAGACACGCTATTTGATAAACAAGTTTGTAATATAGGCGAGTCGTAATATTCCCCGCGATAACTGCCACATGACGCGAATGACTATTAGTCATAGTCTAAATACTACACGTTTAACACCGAATTTCTAGAAGTCTGCTTTTAATTATGTCACACTTGGATAGGCCCGTTAGCTGCGGAATATTTTCAAACACTTATTCCACTCCAAAGATATTACTTGTTTAGGCAGCCACGATTTTTACTGACCTTGTTTTAAAGAAATCTACGCAATTTTCAATCTCGTGACTAGTAAATCGAAACTTTGAAGTTGCTCATTCACATCAAAATGCTCTAAGATAAAATTATTTAAATTGTATACATTTAGAAGCTTAACTTGTGCACATCAATGTAATGCCACGAAATGAATCTTAAGAAATGATGATTTCATTCCGTATAAATTAATAGAATGTTTTACTTGTGAAGTTGAAATAGGGGCACGTGTCTCTAATTCAATTTCACATCTTAAAGAATTTATACATAATGAAATCATCATATTTTAAGATTTATTTCTTTTCATTATATCTAGCCACACAATCTCAGCCTCTAAAAGCAATTGTATGCTTTAAAAGCAGACACTTTTGACAATTTTATTTTCCAGAATTCTGTTCTGAATATGTACCTTTAAAAGATTGTGCCAATATTATAGAAAACAGCCGAAACTGAGATATAGGCATAGTCATATAGATGTACACTTCGAAACCTGCATTCAGTAGGGAAAACGTTTCAAAACGTTTTGATAAATCTGCAAACTATTGACAATCTGCTGTTTTCGCATTAATTACATCATATAATAAACTAACGAGAAAAGCTGGTTTTGTCCGCGCATATCGCTCTGGAACGTTGCCCTTACAGAACGTAAGGCTGGCATAAACCTGCGTCCTCGATCACATGATAATGGAATTATCCGACCCGTCACTCAAGTATCTGACGTCATAATGAATTATGTCATGTTAGCTGACGTCACAATCAAAATTACATAAACGAAACTGGAAAGGTCAGTCAGGAAAGTGTCTGAATTGTATGTCTTTTGTGAATTTATAATTTAATACACTTTCTTTTGAATAATTTGAAACCAATCTGACGGCGAGCTGTTGCTGCCCTAGACTACAACAACTCCCAGTCAAATTTGTTTCAACATAGCAGATTACCTGTATATTTACCATGGAATCTAGATTCTAAGAATTCAGGTTTTCAAGTTTTAAATCGATTTTAAATCCATTACACAGGCCAAAACTAGAACTGGGTGGGGCATAGTTAGAAATGGATTCTTCCAGCACGATGCTTAGGCCGTGTTCGCATCTGTACACCGAGACGCATAGTCCAACGTAAAGGGCGTTTTCCTTGGAAGTAAAGGTTTTTCCTCCATGTTTGCAATTTTAATTCGAATAGAACAGCTCCTCCCGAAAAATCGGGCTATAAAGTGGGTTTGGGCGAAAACTCACGTCTCTACTTTAGGGTAAATAATCTAGCCTCCAGTAAAGGAGGGTAGTCGTATCACGTGTTTAAATTCGATTGATTCAAATACAAACACGTGACTTACTCGACTTATCCTGCTTCCTAGGCGAGTAGCCTCTGGTAGGTACTAATTATATAGAGTACGCGCGCTATGCATTTAGGCGCTTCCTCTAGTAACTCAGTAGCTACTCTACTATGGCGGAGGGCTAGGCCGTGTTCTCACTGGAGAGTCATTCGTGAATAACGCCATATCTCAGCATTGCGCCGGTTAAGTCTCTAGTAAGAACACAGCCGTAAACTCACTCAAAGAGACGATATATCTACAGCTGATCGTAATTATGGGATTCTCATAAAGAGCCACCTCTTGGCGTAGATACGAAATGCATTACGGGCACATTACAGATTTACCTCGCAGCTACTATTTCGAATTAGTTAATCCACCAATTTCCTTCCGAATTAACTAATCCCGTTGACCGATTTCGCTTCTTCGGACGTAAGAAAGTAACCGATACATCGGTGAAACGCCGAAGTACCTTTCTGACGTCAAAACGTCCTAAATGTCTAAATATTAAACTAAGGTAACTGCAACCTTTTCATGTAGACACTCTGCTCTCAGTCACTCCGAAACAGAACCTCGACAGCGGCATGCCATCTATAGTCCGTGGGCTGGCGAGGCCCACCTGGATACCGCTCAACCCCACTAATTTACGAAACTATGTTTTTCTAACAGCTTTCGATGTCCTCTTTAAAATTATGTGTGCTAACATGTGATAATCTGGGACTTAATATGATTTTTGATGGGTTATATTAGCGTTAATACACACTGTGAAGCAGACTCTATTAAGGGGAAGGGATATCAAAGATTGACATATATTTTGATAGAATCGTTGTAGATTGGTGATCGACCACTCAAAATGTTGCTTATAGTAGCGTCTACGATTGCATATGGTTTGCATGAAAATCAGTTTCATAATGAGGTCGGCAGAGGTCAACAGGTCTAAGATCTTCGCCACAGCTTAAAATCTAGCAACTGTATGTCGCTATCACTGACCAAGCACCGGTAAAGGAACATTCTAGTCTTAAGAGCTTAAGATTGGTTAAAGGGCACCATTTGACAAATATAATGAGTAACGGTTTACTCATTTAATAGAATATTGTTACTATGACAACTGACAGCAGAGCCACTTTTTTAGAGTCGTTGAAAAAAGCAATCATTGTAAACTAAACTTGAAATGAGTATATCATCGAATCGAAACTTTGTGGATACATAGATGCCAGTATCTCACCATCACACCACTTGTGCTCGAGAGAGGCCATGAAAATCAGCAGAGAGTGACAGTCTTCCTCCGTGCTATATCAATCAACGCAATTGTCAAAAAATGAAAATTAGTCGTTGGTCTTTACCAGGTTCTGATGATGTTATGTCCGATGTCAACAATATAAACCGCGTTTGGTGCATTATTCGACAATATGCTGTTAGCGGTAGGGAAAGCCAGATTGTCCCTGAAAGGAATTTAATTTCAGAATTATCTCCAAAGAACTTAGTTCAACGTACAGTAACACCATCTTCAGAAATCAGGTAACTATTACTCGTCTTATTATAGACTGTCGAAAACTGGATAACGCTGATATTCTACCACTTTAAAACCATTCCTTTCTGACCCTTGAAAGCCTAAGCCGCGCTATGGTACACGCCCTCCGTAGGAAAATGTTTCAATATACGTCATAAGAGCAAAGCAGCAACGCGCTATCAACCGTCACAACTTTACCACACATACATCACTACTACATCATCACAACGTGTCCATACCGTATTAATCAATAAGCTGACGTGTGGAACTATCAAACAATTTAACTTGTAACATTCGTTATATAATTACGTGGGAAATTTATTTATTTTCCCTCACGGTGTATCTACCACAGGAGGAATCTACGAAACAGGAAGAAGAAGGTCGTGTTATCCAAAGTAAGACCGAAGTAAGTCAGATCAAACGCAAACATTCGTATACTTGATAACTTGTGTAAGCGTGAATGAGCGAGTAAACAGAAAATTTGCGATCGATTGGACTTCCTTTGAATTAGCTAATCTAATGTGAACACGGCCTTAGGCTATTTGCACTCCGAAATAGTTAACCCGACGTAAGTGTTGCTCTAAATCTAAACCAAACACATCCGGAACGTATATGCAGGTCAACAGAGGTCAACATAGAGGAATCCATTTTAGCTATGCCCTGCCCACGTTGTGCGCGTGGTGGGATCGATATAGATACTTTGAATCTCGAATTCCCAGAATCACAATTTCACGGTAACTGCACAGGTAGCCTAAGCTGTTGCCATTCGGTAACCGAGCCAGCCATTCCGGTGGTAAAATTTCAAAAATAGTCTTATCTTGGCCTGTAAATGTACATTTAATAAGGAATATTTTTAATTTCTCGACCAAATCTGACCATTAATTCCTCTTGTATTAGCTTAACTCTTTAATGGCCAAGATCGCCATAAAACGGACTATGTAGTGTTCATGAGGAATGTTCATATTTTCATCCAAGAGAATATGATTTTTTTAAATTTACCACTGGAATGACTGGCTCGGTTACCGAGCCAGTCACTCCAGTGGTAAATCAAAAAAAGTAGTCATCTCTCAGCCGGCAAATAGACACTAACTAAGGAAAAAACCTGAATCTTCTTGACCAATTTCATGGTCAAGCCGGCCAGAAAAACCCAGCACCTGTAGTGGTCTTGAGTAATGTCTATTTGCACGCCAACAGAAGGTTAGTTTTGTAAATTTTATTGTTAAAATTATTATTTTCTTGAAAAATCTTGACCATTAAAAGGTTAATTGATATAAAGTAGATTTTTAGCGCTTTGAGGCGCTGTTGACACAAGCGGGTTTAAAGGGTTAAATGTTTATGGAGCTACATCGTGTCTATAATGTACAACAATCTGCTGATGTACGTATGTAGGTTGTTAGACCGGATTTCTAAACTCATATGACAATGAGTCACTGGCACACATTTGTTTAAATGTACCGCGATAACGCAGAGCGCTGGGCCGATACCGGGCAGTACTTGTAGTATCGGCACGGTATCGGCCCAACATATTCCCGGTAAGCTGCGTTATCTGGGCTATATTTAGTCATATATCTACAGGTTTACTACGCTGTATAATTCAAATCAAATTTCACAATACTAGTACACGGTCAGCAACGATACTAAGGCCAATTAATTTCAAAATATTAAACGCAATATTTCTTACAATGTCAAAGAATTTTCCAGTTTCAAATTCGAACGTGTCCTTCATTACTGCCGCCGCCGAAGGTCGGGTTCAAGCTGTCTGTCTGTCTGTCTGTCTGTGAATGCGTGCATCCAGCGCGATAGCTCAAGTCTTACTTGATGTTTCATGAATAATTTTGGTTCAAGGTCGTCAACATCAAATTTAATCTTATCCCCCCACATCTCCACCGCCCCTACACCAAAGGCAGGCGGCATTCGAGCAGGGTTGTTTGTACATATACATGTGTTATCAGAAGACGATGGTTTTCATTACCATTACGTTCATCTGTATGCACAAGTCAAGCGGGATGAAGTAGATTAATAGATCAAACACCAAGAGGATGTTGAAGTCAGAACTCGCCTTAACGAGACATTTTTTGATTAAAAACTACTAAAATTCTACTAATTATGTCAATCATAACCGTGTTTCAAGATCACGCCCAGTAGTCTGGGAGCTGACAAGGCTCGTTGCCCACCACATTACACCACTGCATCAATATTCTTAATGATGTCAAGATTTTAGGTCGTGAATACTATTATGCACGAGGAATAAAAATCAGACTGTTTTATTTGATAGGAAAGATCTAGACAACAGATTATCTTCACAACATATCGCACCCGGTACTGCCACCGCCATGTAGAGAATGGAATTAGCTGTGAATCGAGAGAATTTGAAGGAATATCCTAACATGGTTAACAAGGCGATTGCATCAATCAAGAACATGGCCCGATTACAATAACCACGACCAACGGATTTATCAATAGTGTCTGCCGCGTGCCAACATGATAGAAGTTTGCTTTCTAAAGATTGTATTTTTGTAGAACTGTTCTTGAATTCGCAGACAAAACCGGAGATAAAAACTGCACAAACAATACCGCCAATGCCATGATCAGTGTCGATGTACGAACGCAAAGGAGAAACAACGACAATGGGGAGTAGTTATGGTAATTTGTGACAAAACATCCACTAGGGGGATCCATTTCTAGCTATGCCACGCCCATATCTAGCTAAGCTCCGCCCAATTTTTTGCGCGTGTTGGGATCGATCTATATACTTTGAATCCTGAATTTCCAGAATCCCAATTTCAAGGTAAATATACACGTAACCTGTTGAATATTTTGAAACTAATTCGACTGGGCGCTGTTGGGCAGCAACAGCGCCCAGTCAAATTAGTTAAAAAAAAAAAAATCAACATAAAGTTTATTAAATAACAAATCCATCACCAAGAAATGCAATTCTTAGACTTGACTGACTATTCCAGATTCGTGTGTGTCAATGGACTTTTCCATTTTAGCTATGCCCCGCCCATCTCTAGCTAAGCTCCGCCCACACATTGCTCGTGTTGGAATCGATCGATCTCTGAACTTTCTGACTATCAATTTTCAGAAGACTATATAGGTAAGCTATTGAATATTTTGGAACTCATTTGACTGGGCGCTGTTACTGCCTATGGCAGGAACATCGTCCAATCAAATTAGTTTCAAAATATTAAACAGCATATTTATTAAATAGCAGAGACATACAATTCGTGCAACTCTTAAGAGCTAAAGACGGGCCAGATAAAATCATTTATGACGTAATGATTATCACGTCATCACATGCGTCACTTAGCTCATTATGGTGAATTATGATTGTGACATCAAACTATAGGCTCTATGTGATGTTATTGATTATGACGTCACTACTTGAGTGGCAGATTTGATTACTTAATTGTGTGAGTGAATCATGTTCGAGAAAAGAGTTATATAAAGTGAACTTTATATTGATGCGTAGGAACCACACCCATTCACAATCCCAGAATAAAGTCACAAAGTTTACTTTTAGACTTATGGGCACCGCTGGAATCAATAAGACTACAATTACAGTTTATCTCGAAATTCAATTCATAGAATGTTTTCGGATAAGCCCCTCCCCGTCTCCCCACCCGTTCCGACATCTGCTGATTTGAAATGGTCCGACGTTGCTGAATATGCCACTATCGAATATGGTAGTCGCCTAGAGAGTTGAAAACATTACAAAATTATGCCATATCTTGAGACATCCAAGAGAAACATGTATGTCCACTCGAGCGGGCAGTCACTTATGCTAAATGTCCAAACATGCGCTTTTTTCTGAATTTTCGTCATTTATTCCGAAGCAAGCATTTGGCCACCCTTTTGAACAAATTATGGCATTGTGACAGTTATGTATTCTCAATCGACCTGGAATCACCCACCGCTCAATGAAACTTTCCAGTTTTTGCTAAGCCCCGCCCACCTCTGGCCAAGATCCACCCACACCTCGCTCGTGTTGGAATCGATCGATCCCTGAACTCTATGACTATCAAATTCCAGAAAACTATACAAGTAAGCTGTTAAATATTTATAAACTAATTTGACTGCGCGCTCATTCCCAACAATGGGAGGGCAAATTGCCATACGAATTATCTTCCTCTAGTTTTTGCTTTCGCCGTCTCACTGAGAGAGCTAAGTCGCGCTGCCATTTCCCCAATAGTTGACCATTTTATCGTGAACAACGCAGACATGCGAATCTTCACACTTTCAGCAACAAATTATTTAAAAAATATTCAACATAATCTTTATTAAATAGTAACGACATACAATTCGTACAATAACGCATATCCCGTCTTCAATTATGCGTTCGTGACGTACTTATCTACACCATTCATGGCATCATTGATTATGATGTCATTCTCCACGCCACGTAGTTAATTATGACGTCATATGGTGGATGGATAGAGTGGAAAGGTCTATTATTCCAACAGGCATCAACACAGATTTTAAGAAATGCCTGCACACACTTCCATTCATAGGTTGACAACCTTGTCAGTTTGTCAATAGTCTTGAGACTGTGTATGGTATAATGGCACTTGAGGCTGTGTATGGTATAATGCTGTGAGAGTTGCTTAGTTCGTGTGGAAATGTGCATGGTGATAGAATTCGTGCCATGCCACAAATTCCATGAACGCAAGAGCATTGCTTAAATGTCCTAGCTATCACCATGTGCACACTTATTATGATGGGGCTGTGAAAAGTGCCGAACAAGAACCTCTCCTTGTGCATCTTCTGAATGAACAGATGTGGATTAGGACAACATGGACCAGTTACACCATGTGCTGTGTATATGACTGTAGGATGTCAATATGCACATACCACAGCGTATGGAGAGACGCATTAGTGATGCGATAATAATGGAGAAACCGCAAACTGATATGCTACTTTTAGCTCTCAGTCCACAATATGTCCTGACGTGCACACCGGGGTGGGGGTGGGGGTGGTGGAGGGGGTGGGGGTGGGTGGGAGTGAGGGGTGAGGGGTGGGGTGGGGGTTGGGGGGGTGAGGGGTTGGTCTTGTCGAACTTCCCCACACGGATTTCAATGCAGCAAGGTAACAGGTGAAAAGCACAGGAGGCCATCTCCCTGTAGGGAACCGATTAATGTCTCAAACTCTACAACCTTCACTGACTTGACTCGTACTCTCAGCTTGGTGTCTGCAAGCAGTAGTCTCACTAGTGGTAGCTAATCTTCATTACAACTGGCCTGGCGTAGTACATCTAGGATCTTTGAGCGTTTAATTGTGTCGAAGACTCGTGCCATGTCAATGCCCATTTTGTGGAAATCCCAGTGTTTGGACATGACTCCAGACACAAGTATGCGTTGCGCTCATACAATGTTTGCGCAGCTGCGTCCACGTTTGAAGCCTCTTTGACATGATCCGGTGAAGTCATCGATCTTGCCTAAAGTAACATTAGATAGGATTGGATGAGCACAAAGGGCCAGAGATTGACTGGTGGGCCAGTCGGCTTCTTGGTCTTGGGTAGTGCGATAAGGATGCCTTGGCCTACTGCGTCGATGGGAAGGTGATGCATAAAAGGTGAATTGATTAGGTGTGTGATCGGTTTTGAGATAATGTCACTTGCATATTTGAATAGTTCATTGCTCATGCCATCAGGTCCAGATGCACATCCATCTTTCAGGGGTTTATGTGCCTTCACAACTTCCGCTGTTTTAATTGGTGTTAGTAATGACCTGGGGTCTCCTAAGAACGGGTGCAAGCGCTCATCATCGTGGTCAGTGAACTGTTCCTTGAACCATCCTCGAATCGCATCGGCTTTTCCCTGGTCATTCCCGATAAATTGTCCTTCAGAGTTGTGTACAGTGAGTGGTGGTGTGTAGTCAGTAAATCTCAGGGCTCGGGCTGCCCGACACATTTTGTGACAGTCATCCGTGGCAGTGATTTAATCTGCCAAAGTCTGCTTGTTGAATGGCAAGATCTTTTAAGCGTTCGCTAATGCGGGGCAGAATGTTTTTGCACTCCCGGCATAGTTTGGTGTGGTCTTCACTTTGGCCACTTTGGTAGATGCGTAGCCGTAACGCTTTCTGCTCTGCTGACAGTTTTACTACTAGAGGGTCGTCAATATACCTAGTTTGATTGTTTTTAAGAACACATATGGTGCTGGTAGCTGATGGTTCCATAGATTTCAGTATTTTGGTTAGGGTTCGTTTGGATTGGAGCTGACGTCGATGTTAGCTATCTGCTCTCCGAGGGCCTTTTTGTATGCCATTTGAGTGTCAATGTCGCTGATGAGCTTGGGTAGGTTGTACGTGACTCTACCTTTTTTCCAAATATACCAGACATGAAAGACCTCATGGATACTCTTCATTACCACCGCACTTGCAATATTGGCCGGCCCTTAACATCAACGGGTTAACATTACTTAGCCAGTGTCCATTTGCAGGCGAAGAGAAGAGATTTTTGAAAATTTATCACTTGACTACCAAATAGTCTCTTCTCTTGTCTTGCAAACATTCCCCAAGACCACTGCAGAGTTCATTTTTGGTCGGCTTGACGATTAAAGGGTTACGTTGACACAAAAAGTTTCCAACTGTGTCACCAGATGCTAGAAACGCCTGCCTTTGTGGCCCCATATAACAGGGAAACACTAATTCAGTTGTATTTACTTGTATATATGGGTGATATAATTGCCTCAAACAACTTATACATGATCATGATTGAGACAAATTATATATGATCATGATGATTTAAGATATTAAATCGAGAAACTCATTGAAGTCAGTCGAAAAGCTACAGTAGATAGACTCTGAATGAACAGTAATGCTGGAAATGTTGGGGGGTGGGGTGGGTGGGTGGGTGGTGGAGTTAGGTAGGGGTTGCTGGAAAATAGAAAATCAATTGTTTCCAGACGTCCACTTACCTACTCTCCTATAGTGAGTGTATTGCTGACTCCGCCGCCGGAAATCGACAGAGACCATTTGCATTTGGATACATGTTGTATATTCTGTCTGTTTGTTGTCTAGTCGGGACTGTGATTAGGATTTTTCACATCTTATCACATGAAAGCTGATTCGCACGAACACTTTTTTTGACATTGACCATAAAAATAAATTTCAAATATTCGGACACGTGAAAACGGGTCAGCAATCTCTGATTTCGCTTGCTACAAGTTTTCCCAGATACATATGCACGATCTAGTCCAAAATGACAGCCAGTGATGATGCTAATGATGATGATGATGATGACGATGACGACGACGACGACGACGATGATGATGATGAGTGATTGTGTTCGGCAGCTGAAGAGGTGAAAGCTTCTTTCAGCTGCAATCAATTTTCTCCAACCTTTTCCAATGTGTCTTATCCATTGCGAACGTCCTAAGCTTCTTTTTCTTTTTTAGTGGTCATAGATTACGTTATTTGAGGTCTGAATGCAATACACTTAGCAAGTTTATGTTGTGGCGCTCTTAGCGTGCCTGATACCTGTTGGCACCTACGACCACGAATTCCAGTTCTTTCTGAGCAGACGTATTTTCTGTCATTCGAAGAACATTTCCGAACAGAGACCATCGCTGTTGCGCTACCCTCGCAGTTAGTGGCTCTGCGTTACACAGTTTGTAGCATGCTGCATTTTATATTAGACTATGCGGCCAGCGATGATTTATAATGGCTCGCAGAATTTTGTTGTGATATGCATCAAGTTTGTTCAAGAGTGTATTTGGAGCTTCCCAGTTGTTGCAATTTGAACATGATTATGGAAACGCATGTAGCATCATCTATTTGCATCTTGACTTTCGTGGGGATTTTAGAGCAGCGAATCCACAACTTCCAACAGGAATGGAAGGCGATATTTCCTGCTACACAGCGAGTTCCAACGTCGATAGAGCTGCAGAGGAAGCAACCATAATATCTTTAATTTCTGTAGTGTCGGATAGGTATACGTGAGTGAAATATGTTTTGGCTTCCTACCCGAAGAGGTTTGCAGCCTTGAGCTGTTCTGCAGCTATGGCAAATAGTGTATCAAGACGACCTTTTTCCTCTTCGATAAAATCGACACAATCTTTATACACCACCGTTAGTGACATGCCTATCACTGAGATTGGATGGTTGGGTTTTGTAGAGTTTTCTCTAACAGGTGATAGTGCTGCGGCTCACGGTAGGAATTGAAAACCATTTGTGATAAACCACCACCCTGTAGTGATACTACTGATATTTCAAAGTGTGCAGAAAGCGTTGATTTGATGCAAACATTTAATTTTGTGCTTGCAAATAAGAATGCCATCAGGCATAGTTCGTTATTATCCCAACCAGCTTGGTGGTGAAATTGAAGGATCTGTGATCTCTTGATGGTATCAAAAGAACGTGGTATGTCGATTTCCGTTTTGTTCAAGTTCCAATGCTTGGAAAATTTGTCAATGGCCACTAGCCGGATAGAACAATCATCTCCCCGATTTTGCTGTCAGATTAACTTCTAATATGTCCATTGAACTGTTCATGCTAACACGCATTCGTATCTAGCAAAAAAACCTGGTAACTTTGACCATAAGGGTAGCCATGATCTTTTATCTTTGTCCTCAAAATCAAGATACATCTTCGGAAGGCAAGGGTAACGTCCAGCGATCTGTAATCTTATTTCATCGATTCCGGTACTGGAAAACACGTGGTAACATTTCATCAGCTTCTTCAATAGGTTAACCCTTTCTTGACGAAACCGGCTAAAACCGGCCTCTGTAGTGGTTTTGAGTAATGTCCATTTTCAGGCCAAGAGAAGACTATTTTTGAAATTTTACCACTGAAATGACTGGCTCGGTTACCGAGCCAGTCATTTCAGTGGTAAAATTTCAAAAATAGTCTTCTCTTGGCCTGCAAATGGACATTCAACAAGTAAAAAGCTTGGTCATTAAAGGGTTAATTAAAAAGCTGGAAGTAGCTTTTGGTTGATTGGCTGGAACCTATAGAGCTATGCACCTTCTGCGACTAGGTAATACAATGACAACATTTCCCTATATCCGCGTCGTTGATATATATATATATATATATATATATATATATATATATATATATATATATATATATATATATATATATATATATATATATATATATATATATATATATATATATATATATATATATATATATATATATATATATTTTAATCGGACCGCCATGAGGCCAAATGTGTTTATTTAATAAACAATGCTGGTGAAAGCTTTTGCTGTTGCCTTTGAGCTGTTGACCCTAAGCTTGGCACACGTCTTCCGGATCCCACGGGCAAGCAGCAACGCAAGGTTGGAGAAGATACCTATAGTAGAACCAGAGTTATTGAAAATGCGGCAAAATGTCGGTTTTGAAAATAATTTTGCTGGAAGCTGCCATGCACACGCTTCGATCCAAGTACGGAGAAGATCATTTGAGTAGAACCACAGTTATTAAAAAGGCTACAAAATGTTTATTTACAAAAGAAATGCTGCTGAAAGCTTTTACAATTACATTTCAGCTTTTGACCCCAAAGTTGGCACGCGTCTTCGGCACCAGAATGACAATCTTCCACCCTAGTTATTAACCAAAATTCTTAACCCTTTAACATTGCAGACCAAGAGAAGCCTACTTTTGAAAATATACCACTGAGATGACTGGTTCGGTTATTGAGCCAGTCATTCGAGTGGTAAAATTGTCAGAAATAGGCTGCTTCTCTTGATCGGCAAATAGACATTTGTAAAGACCACTACAGAAGCAGTTTTTGGCTGATATGACAACAACAACAACAACAACAACAACAACAACAACAACAACAACAACAACAACAACAACAAACACTCCATGCTCGCATTAACCCTTGCGTCTAGTAACCGGGGTAACAATTAATAGGTTAGATCTTATTACATGTATACAATCGACTCAAAGCTGGAATTACTGTTATGGAGTCTGTTTATCAATGCACACATCACTTCCAAAAGTGTAGAAATAGTCCCAGTGATCTCCTTGTAGAAAGGTGGCGTAAAGGATGTTGGTGTATTAAACTAGGAATAGACTCCTGTATGTGATCATGGAGTGGATATTGCATAAGCTCTTTTTCACTGTACCTGTTGTTGAATTAAATTTCGCAGAGGGGCCGCCGTATGAACCTTGCAAAAAGCCTATAGGTGGCAGATAACACATCATGTGAGATATCAGTGACGACGAATTTTTTGCTATCCTCTCTCAGATCATATATTTCGTATCGTATGATATAATAAACCTGGTACGAATCATCAACCCATTTTCTTCATATACCATGAAATTTCATCTTAATTGTTACCGCTAATCTTTCTGATTCTTTACTCATGTGGAAACTCAATACACAGAGCATGTGCACCACTTATTGTGCAACGACGATTTTGTCATCAAAACATCCCAGTACTGGTATTGGAATGCATGGGAATATTCAATGTGCCAATGTTCCGTCATACATTAAGTTGAGTATCATATAATGAGACTGTATCTATGATCAATGTCTAGGTACGTGTTCTAAAGGATTTGATATCGCTGAGCTTCGGTTCGTCGTGTAGAATCGAACCAAGATTGTCACTCCATAAAGCGACATTTTCCATGTTCTCATTTATACGCCAATCAGCACGCTTTATCGTCTTTATAGACCATATATTCACGACATCTTACACATATGTCATGATTCTTCCTACAGAAAGTGATCGTATCGAGGTTCTTTATGTCATGGCAATTATTGGCATTTCTGTAAATTGAACTAATCTTCCATGAGTGCTGTCATTAACTATCTGCGATGTATTGATAGCTTTTAAAACTAGCTCATCGTCATACATTCTATATTCATCATGTAGAGATCAATACAGACATACCTTTCTATAACGTGCACTGGGTGGGCATCGTGTGGACCATTAAGGTGGTCACTAAAGACAGGTGGTAACTTAATACACGTTTTATGTTATGGTAAATTCGTTTTGGAGTTAGATAATGATGGTTCTAAAATCCTTAACACTTACAATTCCAGTGTCTCAATTTCAAGACAACTATACAGGGCAGTTGTTGACTATTGCGAAACTAAGTCAAATTAATTTCTATATATTCGACAGACTGTAACCGAGGCTAATATCATGACGATCAGTTTCCGGACTGTGGGGTTTAACGTATTAATCCTTTAACACTTAAATTTGTTAAAAAAAATTTTTTCGTTCAAAATGTCCATTTGCAGACCAAGAGAGGAATATTTTTGAAAAACTACCACTGGAATGACTGGCTACGTTATCGAGCCAGTCATTTCAGTGGTAAATTTTCAAAAATAGTTTTCTCTTGGTCTGCAACTGGACATTTCTCAACGCCACCACTGAAGCCGTTTTTGGCCGATTTGAGGGTTAAAGGCTTGAGACCAGGTCAGACGTACCAGACTCTAAGTTTTCCTTTAATTCACCAAGGCCAGATATAATCATGACCTATGCTATGACATACACCTACTTAAACCCCTCACCATCCACCCCTTCATACGCACGCGCGCACGCACACACCCACACACCCACCCAACCACCCACCTACCCACCCGCCCGCCCGCCCACCCGCACGCACGCACGCACGAACGCACGCACGCACGCACACACACACACACACGCGCAACGAATATACACTAATATTGGAGAAAGCGTGGTGTCTAGTCGCGAAACCATTCGGGGAAAGACATCCCCTGCATGAGTAATGGAATGTTTTACCCTGTAGAATGAGTTTAAGGCCGTGTTCTCACTGGAGAGTTAATCGGGAATAACGCCATACGGCAGCATGGACCTTTCCATTTTTAGCTATGCCCCGCCCACCACTAGCTAAGCACCACCCACACCTCGCCGTGTTAGGATTGATCGATCCCCGAATGCCCTAACTATCAATTTCCTGAAAACTATACAGGGAAGCTGTTGAATATTTTGTAACTAATTTGACTGGGTGGTGTTGCTGCCTATGGCAGCAACAGCGCTCAATCAAATTAGTTTCAAAATATTCAACAGAATATTTATTAAATAGCAAAGACATCCAATTTGTACAACAACGCATAGACCGTCTTCAAATATGCGTTCGTGACGTACTTATCGACGTCATTCATGACGTCATTCATTATGAGGCAATTCTACGCATCACGTAGCTGACTATGACGTCATATGATGGGTTGGTAATCTGGAAAGGTGAATTGCGTTACGCCGGTTAAGGCTCTAGTGAGAACACGGCCTAATTGACATTGATTTTTGTGCGCAAACTATCTACTGAATGCCTCACTTATTTGCACCAACGCTTTTTGTTGGATGCGCCCGTCGAGAAATTACAGCAACTGCACTGTGGTAATTCTGAAAATTCTACTGCTGATTGTTGTTTTTGTTCGATTCCCAATGTTAAAACGAGGCTTGAGGCAACAATACAATTCAATAGATCAGATGAAAGATCTGAGCCAAGGTCACGTGATAATACAGTGAATACTTATTCATAAGTTACATTAATGGCACTTATTTGTCTGAAAACCTAAAAGCATAAACGACTTGGGTACCTACTTATACAGGGCGCATGATAAAATGGCATCATTATTATAAAGTGTGTTCACGTTTCGATGCCTGTGAATTTGAGAAACACTTGGCCATGATTATCGCAAATACCTAGAATGTGTGCCAAGATGACGTTGCCAGAAACCACAGATGTTTGTCACCAAGGTTTTAGTACGGATGAGTGGCAACGAATTGTACCATCCAACCTATAATTAAGAATCCAAATGATCAGAGCCGGATTACGCATATTTGAGGGCAGAGGGCTAATTAGCTTTATGTGACTCCTTATCTGCTGCTGCTGCTGCTGCTGCTGCTGCTGCTGCTGCTGCTGCTGCTGCTGCTGCTGCTGCTGCTGCTAAATATAATAAATTCGTTACGTGCATGTCGATGGAGCGTAAGGCAGCACCAGCTTTCAGTCAAACAAAATATTCAACAGCTTTCATATAGCATTGCTGTAAAAGTGACCAAATTGGTAAAATGCAATAATTATTTTTAAATTGCGGCCCCTATTTTTCGAGACCCTGAGACTGTGCTCCCGTTAGCCCATAATATGGCTCTGGAAATGATGCAAAGGAACAAGTGTGAGCGCGCTATTGTTGCCACATAGACACACAGGCAAACAGACCTATACGAGTAGCAAGTTGCGACTAAAAATGTACGATAAAAACACACTATGCCTGTGTCCCCCCAAAATCTACAATTTACGATTCCTAAATTCGTTAGTAGCCTGTAATAGTTCGGGAGGCTTGGTGGTGGTGGTGTGGGAGTGGGGCTGGGGGTGGGGGTGGGGGTGGGGGGGGGGGTTGGTTGGTGGTGGGTGGGGTGGTGGTGAGGTGGTGGGGTGGGGGTGGGGGTGGTTGGGAGGCACCTTTTATCCCACACTGAACTGGGTTTTTTCTGTGGTTATATTTGTCAATTCAGTCATTCATGTGTATGTCTGTTTGTGCAATTCAGTCATTCATGTGGATGTCTGTTTGTGCAATTCAGTCATTCATGTGTATGTCTGTTTGTGCATCGTGCGTTCATTTGCGTGTGTGTATACATTGCTGTCTTGATGCATCTGCTGAGTCCCCTCAAATGCCCTACACTATGCAGCAATACATGACACGTTGACTATTCTGAAGAAAGATTTCCTAAAAACGGTTACTTTCTTAGCTAACAAAACACATTTTTCTCAAAATATTCACCGAAATACTTATTTTAGCATCATAAATAATGTGTCGTATTTAATGTGTACGGTTCAAATATCAGCACGTCATTAAGAAACTAAACATATATTGTCGATAATTTTAGAAGCACGTGGTGTTTTGATCCGATTATTTGAGCCAGCCCAGGTAGAGTCAAAACTGTTTATTAAGGACAAAGCACGAGTGGCGTCTAATGACAGCTGGTTGCTAAATACAAGTCATTTACTCGTCGTAAATGGCATATGCTCCGCGAGATGGCGAGGTTAGTGACCACTATAGACGCGTTCGTCTGCCGTTTGTAGCAATCTCTTATATGACAAAGTTATTACTCTGCAAAGTGAGTTAGGCTGAATTCAGAGATACGATACATAAGCCACCCCCACCACCAGCACCACGCCACCCACACCCACCCGCCCCACGCCTGATGCACTCATTATAACCCCAAACTATAAAGCATAGAATTGCACATAAACTATAATGAGCTAGATATCAATGGTCTGACTAATGCAAGCCACCAGACTGTAATTCCAATGAGCAAGAACTCTGAACCTGAATAGTTTGAAAACAATTTGACGCAAGGTTGTTGGTAGATTTGCCACGAACAACTTTCAGTCAAATTGTTTTCAAAATATTCACCATATCCAGAGTTACATCCCTTGAAATATGTAGTCTGCAGCAATTCAGCAGGCAGACAGTTAAACTAAATAATTTATATACCTGATCATAAAAGACAAATTTGGAGACATAAAACCGTACAGATTAATTAAATCACGCAATTCTCCTTAGTAGTATGTCCTTGAAATGCCAACTCATTCCCTTCTCACATACCTAATCCAATAAGCATTAAAGCTGGGCCGCAATTAGATAACCTGTTTTTAGCGGACACGTTCTCTCTTGTTGTTAGATAAAGGATGATTTCAGTTCCTCAGTGAATCATATGACGTCATAATCAACTACGCCATGCGTAGGCTGACGTTATAATCAATTACGTTATGAATGACTGGAGTTAGTCTTCTTAAACGCTTAATAGTCCGCCAGGTTGTACGAATTGTGTGTCTTTGCCATTTATTAAACATGCTGTTGAATATTTTGAAACTAATTTGACTGGGTTGGATGCTGTTGCTGACATAGGCAGCAACAATACTGCGGATCACAGATGCTCACCTTCTCGCTTGATACTCTGGGCCAAGTGCACATACATTGAGCTGCTGGCTTCCACTATGCTGGTTATAACACTGCTCACAGCTGTGAATGTGTCCTTCAGAACACAGACTAACATGACATCGAATGACTTTCTACTAAGTGAACATTGCTGAGGCACCTGGTAGGACGTATGGATGATCCACCATGTTGATGCGTCACCGGCCATGATGACTTGTTTGTTTGAGCATCCGCTCCAGATTATCACTCGGAAGATGTGAGTGAAGCTGACCAGTCTCCATTCTTCTGCTAGAGCTTTGGTGTAGCGAACACATACTGCCACATCATGCAGTCTATTGCTTCGCATAGAGTGAAATCGTGCTCCTCAACAATATACAGAAAATCCTATCCGCTGTTCCTCTATGCCGTAACCGAGTCAAAATCGATAACTCCAACAGATAATGCTAAAGTAGCTTCAAACGTGGACGCAACTGCGCAGACATTGTATGGGCTCAACGCATGCTTGTCTCGGTAGTCATGTTCAAACAGTGGGATTTCCACAAAAAGGGCATTGACATCTTACACGCCTTCTGCACACTTTAAGCACTCAAAGATCTTAGATGTACTATGACAGGCCAGTTACAATGAAGATGAGCTATGCTTGCAGACACCAAATTCAGAGTATGAGTCAAGTCAGTGATGTCTGTGGAGTTTGAGACATCAATCGGCTCCCACAGGGAGATGGTCTATCATCTGCGCTTTTCACCTGTTACCTTGCTGCTGCATTGCAATCCATGCGGGAAACTTCCGCAAGACCACACCCCACCCTCCAGCGCCAATACTGGGTATGCCGTTAGAGATGGAATATGCCGACGATGTGGCCTTCATAATCGAGGAAAATAAACCCTTTGACGAACTTCTCCCAATAACTGCAAACAACCTAAAAATTGAAAATCTCTATGAATGAATCTAAAATAGAGTTCACCCACATATACCTATCTACAAAGCATGAAACTAAAGAAAAAATGACGATCCACTTCGTGGTGGCGAACCTTGGAGGAAAAGTAAAAGCCTGGGCTAACTGCTATGCAGTACTGCTGACATTTTTGCAAGCTGCGTCCTGGGAAACATAGCTTTCTAGTCCTTCTGATAAAAAGACTACGTGTATACAATGCAACATGCGTATCCTTAATGCTGTATGACTCTAACAGCTGGGCAGCTCCAAAGGCAGCTCTAGACAAACTCGATGCCTGCCACTGCAAACATCTCTGCACCATCACTGGACACCGATGACCGGACTGCATAATTTCGAATCATGCACTATACAAGATGTGTAATACATCACCGCTGACTGTAAATGTCGCCAAGCAAAGATGTTTGGCCATCTGCTAAGTATGCTGGAAGACACACCAGCACAAAGAACCTTGGAACTCGCCCTAGTCGGAGCCAGCACATACAAAGCCAGGCGAAGACGTCATTGCATAAATCTGCTAAGCATGCTACGAGGTGACCTCAAGATAGCAGGATTCGGTACACTCAAGTCAAGAATGGACCTGAGGATGCTAAAGATTTCCGCTGAGGACAAGACACAGTGGGCAAAAGTGAAGAAAGACTGATTGCAACTGTAGGATATTTCTACTACTACAGGGGCAGAATATAGTAATCATACACGGCGAAATACATGGCGTACCATGATTAGGGTTTTCCATGGGTATTCCTATAGGGGACTAGTCTCCAAAAGGACGTTCAAACCCTATCACACACCAGATATATCTGTGATTGGTTCTGGTACTACATGTTAACTAATATGGCCTTCCACCCCACTCAGCAACCTGTATACTAAGCAGGACTATGATTTGGGTATTACATGCTGATCGACCTGGTATCATTCTGATCCCGACCCTACTACTCCTTGCAAACCTTGGGAGTTACTGAATGACAGGCAATACTCTAAAGTGGATCAAGTTATTCCTTATAAACCAGAAGCAGGGACTAATAGTCAACACTACAGTATCACCTTGGACTGGCATATTAATTGGCATCCTGCATGGCAGTGTTCGTGGACTTCTGATTTCAGCTATATATAACCTGCCGAAACGGTTAATCTCGGATGCATACACATACACAGATCATACACAATTCTAGCACCTGATGTAACGTGACAAAGGTCAAAAGGAAATGCCACAGGATTTGTACATGTCATCAGATTGGCCAAATGTATGGCTGCTTCTTTTACATCTAGGCAAATGTAAACTAATAACCAGACGTCAGTTAAGGAAAGCGATAACAGGGCTACATGCCTGTGACCCTGAAAGATAATGGCCCTCTAATAAAAAACAATTATCTCCTTTTACCCATTTGACCCTGTTAATCCCAGTATCTCGCTTTAAGATGCTGAATATCTTAAAACCAATTTGACTGGGAGCTGGTATTGCCTTAGATAGCACACGATTTCTGTCAAATTACTTGAAAACTATTCAACAGCATTTTGACACAAATGTAACATTGATGAGGGGCACGTTTAGCTAACAACCACAGCTTAGGCTGGTTATGGTGGATAAAGAGGACAGCTGGTGGAAATAATAAGAAGATGGTTCATATACCTGGGCATGGCGATTTTCAGATAGCTTTACAAAGAACTCTCCAGACCACATATAGAATACACAAAGCCAGTTTGGCATCCACCACACTACACAAAATAATGTTGTTACGATTAAGTGCCCAGAGAAGAGCAACCACAATGATTTCAGAACAGAAAGCCCTGAGCTACCAAGAAAACCTGGAACACTCAAGCTCCCACCATTCAATTAGCTTACCAGAAACTGTGATGCAATAAGATATAAGTTTTTACTTAATGCTATTTATGATATATGACCAGATCCAAGCCTGGGTTGTATAAATCCAAATGGTGACTCAAGTATATGATGTCATGTGTAATGAATTATATATCCAGCTCCATCAGGAACTCTGAGTAGTTCGCCAAGTGTACGACATCTATGTTTGTTCTTTTAAATAGAAAGTCTGTTGAATATTTTGAAAACATAGGCAGCAACAGCACACAGACAAATTAGTTTCCAAATATTCAACAGCCTACCTGTATAGTATACAGTACCTGGTTACCTTCATAGTGGGTTTCGGAGAACTCAGGGTTTGATTGATCTCAACACAGGCATAACATGAGTGGAGCTTAGCTAGAAATGGATGGATCATAGTGAGAAATTGAACCATCTATTACCACGCTAAAATTCAGCAAACACGGGGGACATAGTCTGATATTGTTTGTAGCATTTGAGGGTTGGGTCGCCCAGCTTAACTTCGATAGAGCCTGATGTTGTTTATATCATGCCAGGATTAGGTCTCCCAGTTTACCCTCGATAGAGCCTGACATTGTTTATACCATTCCAGCAGTAAGTGGTCCAGCTTAACATCGATAGAGCCTGATATTCTTTATACCATTCCAGGATTAAGTGGTCCAGTTTAACCTCGATCGAGCCTATCATTGTTTATATCATTCCAGGAGTAAGTGGGCCAGCTTAACCTCGATAGAGCCTGGCATTGTTCATACCACTCCAGGATTAAGTGGTCCAGCTTAACCTCGATAGAGCCTGACATTGTTCATACCACTCCAGGATTAAGTGGTCCAGCTTAACCTCGATAGAGCCTGACATTGTTTATACCACTCCAGGAGTAAGTGGTCCAGCTTAACCTCGATAGAGCCTGACATTGTTTATACCACTCCAGGAGTAAGTGGTCCAGCTTAACCTCGATAGAGCCTGGCATTGTTTATACCACTCCAGGAGTAAGTGGGCCAGCTTAACCTCGATAGAGCCTGACATTGTTTATACCACTCCAGGAGTAAGTGGGCCAGCTTAACCTCGATAGAGCCTGACATTGTTTATACCACTCCAGGAGTAAGTGGTCCAGCTTAACCTCGATAGAGCCTGACATTGTTTATACCACTCCAGGAGTAAGTGGTCCAGCTTAACCTCGATAGAGCCTGGCATTGTTCATACCACTCCAGGATTAAGTGGTCCAGCTTAACCTCGATAGAGCCTGACATTGTTTATACCACTCCAGGGGTAAGTGGTCCAGCTTAACCTCGATAGAGCCTGACATTGTTTATACCACTCCAGGAGTAAGTGGTCCAGCTTAACCTCGATAGAGCCTGACATTGTTTATACCACTCCAGGAGTAAGTGGGCCAGCTTAACCTCGATAGAGCCTGACATTGTTTATACCACTCCAGGATTAAGTGGTCCAGCTTAACCTCGATAGAGCCTGACATTGTTTATACCACTCCAGGATTAAGTGGTCCAGCTTAACCTCGATAGAGCCTGACATTGTTTATACCACTCCAGGATTAAGTGGTCCAGCTTAACCTCGGTAGAGCCTGACATTGTTTATACCATTCCAGCAGTAAGTGGTCCAGCTTAACCTCGATAGAGCCTGACATTGTTTATACCATTCCAGGATTAAGTGGTCCAGTTTAACCTCGATAGAGCCTGACATTGTTTATACCATTTCAGGAGTAAGTGGTCCAGTTTAACCGCGATAGAGCCTGACATTGTTTATACCACTCCAGGATTAAGTGGTCCTGCTTAATCTCGATAGTGCATGACATTGTTTATAATATTCCAGAATTAGGTGATCCACTTTAACCTCAATAATGCCTGACATTGTTTATATCATTCCAGGATTATGTGGTCCAGCTTAACCTCGATAGCGCCTATCATTGTTTCTATCATTGCAGGGTTAGGTCGCGCAGGCTAACCTCAATAGAGCCTGATGTTGGTTATATTATTTCAGGATTACGTCGTCCATCTTAACCTTGATAACCGCCATCTAAAATATTCAACATACAACCTTTGAGCGTGTCCATGTGCGCACATTTGTTCGTGTATGTGCATGTGTACATATGTGTATGAGAGTGTACATAGGTGTATTATCTGATAATAGTTATAATTAAATCAAAGCTAAAATCCAGGCGAAGTGGCTGTTATGTAACCAGCAAAATCTGTATTCTATATTCTAGAACTTCAACAACTGTGTACACATTTCCATGTATTATTATCATTTTATCCAAGTCATCCAAGTCACTCTCACATAAGAGCACTTAAGTTGTGATGCGGTGCAGCTCTGATAACTGTGCACCCACACAATAACGGACCACAAATGTCAGGAGCTAAAGCATATAGTATTATCTAATCGAACATAGAATAGGTAGTAAAATGATGCACTATACGATCGGTAGTAGTTTAACATTCCTACGAAACTGCACATGCTGTGATTATACAATTTTATCCCTTACCACTCTGATGTCAATATTCTCTCTTTTACTGTGCCAATGGCAGAGAAACTGGTATATATATATATATATATATATATATATATATATATATATATATATATATATATATATATATATATATATATATATACACATAGAGATTATGTATATTTATGGCTTTATGATAACTTTAAAGACTACTATTGTAGCAAGGATTGATTAAAGGTGAATATTCACAACAAATGCTTGAAAATAAAATTGAACAAATTGATCGGAAAAATTTCTTGAAAAATTAACACTGGCTCTTCTTTTAAATTTAAAATTTAAAATTACGACATCAAATTATTAAGGGTTATCACATATATACATATATAGATGTTCCATATGGTGCTTCACTTCAGTATATACTAATTTGATTTAAAGCTTACCGAAGACAAACAGTGTATAATTAATCCTTTTAATTGCGATCTCCTAATAATTTGAGTTTCAAGACAACCATACAGGTAAGCTGCTAAATATCTTGAAAATAATTTGACAGGACCCTGTTGCTGCCATGGACAGCAATATCTCTGTCAAATTACTTTCAAAATATTCAACAAAACATTTCTTCAGTTGTAAATGATTGTCTGTATTTAGTGCTTGGGCTTTAAATCATTAACAAATGCTGATCATCTTAGCATCACAATTTTCTGTCAAATGGAATGTGCAATATCTGCTGAATAGTTACAAAATAATTAATTTAATCGCACATTGTTTATGCCGCAGACAGCAACAATTCTCACTCAAATGACTTTAGAATATTCAGTTGATTAAGGAGAGCATCATACAAACGTGTTTCTTACAGCTCATGTGCACATGTATCAATAGATGAATCCACTTATAGATATGCTCCGTCCATTTCTTGCTAAGCTCCGACCATGCTTTGTACGTGTAAGGATCGATCAAACACTGAATTCCAAGAATCACAATATCAAGGTAACTATACAGATAAGTTGAAACTATCTCGACTGGGTGCGCTTGCTACCTATGGAAGCAACAATCCCTGATCAAATTAGTTTCAAAACATTCAGGAGAATGTTTATTAAATAGTAAAAACATACAACTCGTACAACTGATGGACTTTAAAAGCTCATGATGGATCTATCTACACCATTCAATCTACATGAGATGTAATTCATTATGACGTCATATATTTGAGAGACAGATCGTATTCATCCGTAGGTTAGCACTTTCAATTCAGAAGTCCAAGAATCTTAATTTCAACACATGCATACGAATAGGCTGTTTAGTTTTTAATTTAGCTTAGTTTTGTCAAATCAGCCTAAAAATATTGAACTAAATTTGCATTTGCTCATTGCTGTTCACAGATCAATGAGCATTCCATTGGCAGAACGCATCACCAAACACCTTCTCACTGAGGAAGTCACAAGGAAGATTGTCATCAAATCTTATGATATGCTATATGAGCCACTGCTATTGTGCACTTCTAGAGAGCCAAAACCATGTTATCTTTAGTAAATTGTTTGCTCATTTGTATGAATTGTATGTCTTTACTATTTAATAAATATTCGGTTGCATATTTAGAAACTAATTTGAATAGGCCCCGTTGCTGTCATAGACAATAGTCAAGCCCCCCCCCCCCCACCCACTCAACTTAATTTCAAAATATACTTTGAACCCTGAAGCCATCTTTTCCTATGTTTTGTACTTTGTTGCTAATATGTCCTCATATACTGTTCTAATTTTCAGCAAAAAGTAATTTACATGAAATCCATTGTTGCATGGCACCAACCGCTTCAAGTCAAATTATTTGAACAAATTTCAATAGAACACATTTCCAATCATTCCACTCATAAGTCAGTCATATTTTCTTCTAATAAGGTTCCGCTTTTCTATTGGACTCACTGCAACGCATGACTACATAAAGTGAGGATATTTCGTGGGGCAGACCAATTCTCGTAGCAGCTGTATTTTGAGGGCAGACGATGCAGAGCATAGAACATACTATCATTTGACTCCAAATCCGAACCACTTACTTAAGCTGGTTTAACCTGAATAATCAGATTGCGTTATTGAGAGTTCATCACTAAAAGTTGTATGCCATATACGTATCCTGTTCTGGTTTCATTATCTAGCAATCAATGATGTTCAATCCAATAAAGCAGTTCTAATCCATCCACTAATTGTCTGGTTGTTGAAAATGAGATTCTTGGATTCTCCATGGAGTTCGACATCAGAAGGTTTAATAAAACTGTTATGACTCGCTTGTCTGCCCCTAGGTAATCCTGTATGAGAACCAAAAATCTTAGCGTTCCTTTTAGACAAATCTGGTGGTTCATTACAATACTGTTGGATTTCTCGCATACTACACCAATGCCAGCAGTATTCGCAAACAATGTTCTGTTCACCACCCAGCTGTCTCTTGCCCAGAAAAGATGATGCCTTCTTCCGACTCAAAATGAAGTGACGTAGTGCCTGATTCGTGTTGTTGAAGTTGTCGTTGTTGGGTTCTTTATTTGGTTCTGCAAATATGATAAAATGGAATTGTGCAATGAATTAAAGGTACATATTAACACTAAAAGGCTCCAAGTTTCTAATTCAACTTCAACTAAAATATTATGTTAATATATGTGGAATGAAATCATCACATATTACGATTTATTACGTTTCCTTAGATTGAGGTACATAATTTAAACCTCTAAAAGTATGCAATTTGTTCAATTTTATTTTCAAGCATTGTGATGTGAATATGCACCTTTAATCAATCCTTGCTACAATAGTGGCCTTTAAAGTTATTATAAAGCCATAAATATACAGAATCTCTATGTGTTGTCAAATTCGAGGATGGGGACTCCTCATATGCAACAACAAATATCATCGGATTAATGGGCAGCATTTATTTAGTATCTCTTGTCTTTATTCTTGACAATGGATGAATTCACTTTCAGATATACCCGCTGATCTCCCGTTAATCTCCGCCATGCTTAGCCCATGTTGGTATCAATCGAACCCTGAACTCAGTGAATATAAATGTCCAGAAAATGAAACAGGTAAGCGGTTGAATACTTTGAAACTAATTTGTTTGGGTGCTGTTGCTGCTTATGTCAGCAATAACTCCCAATTAAATTGGTTTCAACATATTCAGCAGAATATTGATTAAATAGTAAAGAAAGACAATTCGTAGAAATGACAGACTTAAAAAGTTCACGATGGACTTCATTCACTACATCATTCATTACACATTTTGATTATGATGTTAGTTAACATGTGACGTAATTCATTATGACATCATATATTTCTGGCACAACAGCAGATGAGAAGCAATCAGGTTCCTGCAATCAAAGCAGTCTGACAAAATCCAGATAACTCTCCAAGGATGGGATTGTTGCCAAACAGACGTTGATCATTGCTCTTAGTATTATCCCCACAAGAACAGCTTTTGGGATTTTGCTGGAAGCATATGTAGGCATAGCTAGATATAATACATGCATCCACCTATAGTTCCGTAGACGTTTACATTGACTCAGGCATTTTGGTTAACAGTCAGCTTCTTTGCTTTAATCACTACAGTATGATCTATAATAACCGCCAGAAAAATTCCCCAAGATTCCCATATGGGGAACTATGTTTTAACGTAGATTAAACTGACCGCTAAAGTGATGGTTAGGGGTCATATAACATTTGAGCAAAGAGCTGACAATTGTTGTGCAGTTAAAAATAACAGTTAATTAAAATCAGCTGATAAACTGTGAATCTATTACAAACTGAGAAACCTTTATAAGTAATCCTCTCAAAAACCTCTCATACCTAGGTAAAATGATGCACTCACCTACTACACATCTACCAAGCCATGGGCGCATTGCTAATATAAGTCTGTTAGTTTTAACAGATAATTTAGAGGCAACATGCAAATAGTATACATGTAAGCCGGTCTGTTAGTCAGTCTGTCCTTCAGTCATTCTGACAAACTGACAAATATTTGTTATTTCTGGCAAAGCAGCCTGAGTCGCAAATATAGTACATCGAACTTGTCCCACTCTCAGTGATGTCTAGAAACTCCTCATCTACTAAATTTTGGATTTAAAATATTTAGAAAGATAAAGGCATCAAAATGGTGAAAAGGCCATTGGCATATTGAGAGGGTACCCTTCAAATGCCATCCAACCTCTCAGAATACCTGAAGAGGTTATGCTGTTTGGGCCGTAAAACCCTGTATCCAGGGCTGCTATCATGGGATGGTTAATTTAGATTCTCCTCATCCTACCACTACATAGCCCTTTAGCATAGCAAGGCTTACAAATTGAGCGGCATTTAAACAGAACCTTGTACCTGAATGCAAAACTGACAAGGATCCCTTAAGGATCTATTATTTACCTGAAGCTAGTAGATGTCCTGAGAGAACCTTCTGATCATGCATTATAGAAAAGCACAATTACTACAGATATATATCATGCCATAAGATGTCATAAACACGATTATGATATTTTACAAACATGCTACAGCCTGCATTCCGGATTACATCTATGCAATCACGGTCTAGATAAACTAGGCGACGTCCTAAGGAAACTTAAAAAAAAGGAAGAAGAATATGCGATAATATGATTTACACTTTGATACTACTAACGCCCACGCGGCGCTACATGCGTAAATATTAGCACGATTATTGAATTGAATATTTTAAAGAAATGCGATAAGATGCTCTACGGATATGGACCTGAAGAATAATGTGCCACAAGCAGTGAATTCTAAAATGATCACTGGCCACACGGGAAAAGACTGCCTCCCACACACACCATAATCTGCAACGTGCATAATGAATTCAATGTTACATAACTGTCAATCAATTACCGAGCGCACACATCGATCAGATTCATAACAGGATGCGTACACACATCCGGGTACATATTGAAGCAACCTTGAGGACAAATCCTTGGAACAAATGAATAAATACGTTAATGTGAATAAAATGTAGTTCTGTTACTGCTGAACCACTAATCGATCTACCAAATTATGAGATTCAGTTTGATAACTGCACCTTGTTCATTTGGAAAACAAGATTATTGCAAGCTGATGCCGTCTTAGACAATAGAAACTTTCAGCAACATGACTTTCATAACAAATACCAATGTTTCTTTTAACAGGTGTTCCAGAATTTCTCTGTTAGCAGTGAATTGGTAAATACAATATTAAGCATCCAGATCGCGCTTAATCATAAATCCGATTTTCACCCAAAGCGAAACGTCAAGGCTGGTTATTATTATTTGCCCTTGTGTGTCCTGTACCGACTTGAGTTCTTATTCAATGGATAAATCCGACCTGTCTGTCAAGGATATGACGTCATACTCATTATGCCATAGGTAGGTTGGCGCTACAATCAAAATGGGTAATGAGTGATGTAACTACGCCCGTTATGAACCTTAACTAGTCCGTCAGTTATGAAAATTGCATTTAATAAACATTTTGCATAATATTTTGGAACTAATTTGACTTGGTGCTGTTGTTGTCATAGGCCAAAGTTTCAAACCATTCAACAGGGTAGCTGTATAGTTCTGTTAAATTGGGGTTCTGAGAATTCATTAAACCATTGATGGAGCTTAATTGGATATGGGTAGGGCATAGCTAAAAGTGGATTCATCCATTCAGATATAGCATGAGAACAATGTTAACTATCGGGTACTGTTTTTAGGAAATGGCAAAGCTATAACCAGTTTTCGTCAGAGACCAATAGGTTACCCCGGCACTCCATGAAAAATGAACAAATGCCGCCATTTTAGAAGCTTGTGTAAAAGTTGGGTTTTAATACAGGCACTTTATGGTTAAAGCTGAAGGGTCATTATGAAATTAAGAATTTTGTTAGCAAAAAAAGTAAGTGAATTAAATATTCTTGTTTGCAATTTGTACCAAGTAATTTTGATGCCTCGTATGTAAGACATCTAGCGAGCACCCCAATAACAAAGTTTCTTCGCATAAAATACAGAGAAATCACGAACTGAGGACATAACAATGAAATGAATATGTTTATAATTACGTTCTATCTCATCCAGGATAAATATCCATTCAAAATTGAATATAAATGTGTACTTATTCTCTCTCAGACGAGTTATCCCGCCTTGCAAAAACACCAAGGCATTTTGGAAATATCAATAACGCTGACGTCATTAATCTACGTGTAGATCAACTCAATTCAATCCAATTAGTCTATTTGCATATCAACGTGAATGAGCCCTAAACAAAATAGTCGCGGAAATACTGCCTCTAAAACGTGTGTATATCTGATAGGACTGCGATAGGATGCATGATTTCAGGCTTTTACAGCGAGCCACTGGTAAGAATGCACAGTAATGTAGGGGAGATCATGGTAATATGTACACAAACATTATATTTGGCAAGGGGCGATTTTGGTAAGATGCAAAATGACGTGGTTTACCGTGTACCATCATCATCATCATCATCATCATCATCATCATCATCATCATCATCAGCAGCAGCAGCAGCTCCACGAGCACCACCATGACTACCACCACCACCATCTATCGCCACCATCACCCACCACCAGTGCTTGCTTGTGCTTTTTATCTTTTAGCAGCCTTCCTCATCACCCCAGTGTTCTGATCGTGGTTATATTGCTTTGATTTTGGGTGTGGTTGATAGTTATACTCCACATGTTGAAGCAAGCTCGAAATAATCTCAGTAGCTGCGGTTTCCAGATTTGTTTAAGTTCCAGATTTTACGGATTCTCTCGCGTCACGCCCAAAGTACTGCCATTCTAGTTTATGGTCACGCCTTTTTCTGTGTTAAACTTTGATTCAAATCGGACCATTAGTTTCCGAGATATCCACAGCTCCAGTATTTATCTGAGCCGGATCCGGATTCTTTTACCTATAATGTGGCCAAAGTCTGCCAATCCTCTTGCATGGCAACTTCCTTCATTGTGTCAAAATCTTAGCCAAATCGAGTAGGTTTTAGTTATTTCCTGGAATATGCTTTTGTGATTGACTAACTGACTAAGCAAATGGCGGTTTATTGAGCTGCGATCTGCATATAAGGTATACCTCCTGCCTGCCTGTTTGCCTACCTATCTACCAGCCTGTCTGCCTACCTGCCTACCTGCCCGCCTGTCTGTCTGTCTGTCTCTCTGTCTGTCTGTCTTGCTGTATGTCTTGCTGTCTTACTGTGTGTCTTGCTGCGTGTTTTGCCGATTGTCTGTCAGAACCGTTTGTTGGAATTTAAACAAATTTGTTATGTGAGTTACCCATATCATTATCTCAGAGACGAGGGACGGGGGAGAAATTTAACACGTCAAAATCTGATCTCTCATCTGCGTGGGGGGGGGATTTCCGATGATGCAATTTAGCTTTCCTTGTTGCAGTAGCTGGTGGTGGTGATGGTGGAGGTTGTGCGGGTCGTGGTTATGGTAGTGGTGGTGTTTGTGCTGATAGTGATTCTTGCAGGAGTGGCCGTGTTTGCTATTGTGGGTGTTCTTTTGGTTGAAATTATTGTTGCGATGATGGTGGCTCTGTGTCTTTTACTACAGCTACAGCGCCATGACTGGTCGTAGCTCTTACTGTCGGTGTTTCTGTCGTTGTTAGCAGCAGCATCCGTGGCCGCGGTGTCAGGAGCGATGGTGGTGGCGGTGGCCACGGCAGCGGCAACGGCGTGTGCGTGCGTGTGTATGCATAACTGTGTGTGCGTGCGTGCGTGCGTGCGTGCGTGCGTGCGTGCGTGCGTGCGTGCGTGCATGACGATCGATGGCGGCATAGGATAGTTGCTTATTAGTCCCCTCTCACAAGATGGTGGTGGCGGTGGCCACGGCAGCGGCAATGGTGTGTGCGTGCGTGTGTATTCATAACTGTACGTGTGTGTGTGCGCGTGCGTGCGTACGTGCGTGCGTGCGCGTGTGCCTGCGTGCGTGTATGACGATCGATGGCGGCATAGGATAGTTGCTTATTAGTCCCCTCTCACAAAACCACAAACGTTTTATTTCTAAAATCACGCATAGTATATGAAAATGCTTTCACATTGCCCTATACTCCCCTATTATATTAGGAAGTCAAGTCCGTGCGATTTGTATAAAATCTCGGTGCGGATTACAGCAGACTAGACCTTACTATGTGCCTAGCGCGAGTATCTTTGATATGCAAATAAACTAATTGAATTGATCTACACACAGATCGATGACGTCGGTCTTGTTGGCATTTTCAAAATGTCCTGGAGTTCGTGCAAGGTAGAAACGCTGGTCTGAGAGAAGAGAATAACTCCACATTTATATCCAATTTTGTGTGGGTACTTATCATGGATGGAATAGAACGTAATTATAAACATGTTTGTCTCATTTTGGTGTTCTCAATTCGTGATTTCTTTGTAGATTAGATGACGAAACTTTGTTATCGGGGTGCTCGCTAGATGTCTTACACAGGAGGCATCAAAAAGTGAATAGGGACGAACTTAGATTTGGCGATTCCTTTTATTACGCTGGAGGTGTGGGGAAAAGAAAATGGCCGTCGTAAAACATAATGGGGGAAGATTACAGGATTACTTGATACAAATTGCAAACATGAATAATTAATTCACTTACGTTTTATTTTACTAAAAAATTTTTAAATTTCATAATGACCCTTCAGTTTTAATGTGGCGAGCAATCAATCTCGCACTAACACAAATGCAGTCAAATCCGTCTCTAGCTAATTCTTGTTTTGGTTCTATAAGACCTGTGGTCTGCCTGTACATCGCTCCGTCCCTTCGTCTGCCCATCCATCTGCCTGTCAATTCATCTGTCCGACCATCTATCCAACCATTCATCCACCTATCCATCTATCCAGCCCTCCGTTCATCCGTCTCTCTGTCCATACGTCCATCTGTCGATCTGTATGCCCATCCTTACATCCATCCATCCATCGGTCGGTCTGTCGGTCGGCAGCGTGATAGCTCACGTCTTGATGTTTTATTAATAAATTTGGTGTCAGGTTGTCCTTGATATACAAACTCTATTGATTTTGGGTCAAAATATCAAAAGTCAAACTCAATCTTATTCCCCTCCCACACAATAGACAGGCGGTTGCTTGACAAGTTTGTTTGTGCATATCAGTGTGTTATCAGAAGACGATCTGGTTGTTTGCATTACCAAACGTTCATCTGTATGCACAAGTCAAGCTGGATGAAGTAGATCAATAGATCAAATAACAAGAGGATGTTGAAGTCAGAAATTGCCGTAATGGAACATTCTTTGAATAAAATCATTGGAAATTCTACTGTTTATGTAAAGCACACCCGTTTTTCAAGATCACACTTAGTAGTCTGGGAGCTGGCACGATTCGTTGCTCACCACATTACACCGCTGCATCAAAAATTTTAAGGATGCCAAGATTTTCGGTCGTGAATACTATTGTGCACGAGGAATAAAAACCAGACTGTTTTATTTGATAGGAGAATTTATCTCCATAATGCATACCACAAGGACCTGTTGGAACCAGTTGGTTCCATGTAGAGAATGGATGTTACCCATACTGCACATAGTGCAGATGAAGCGATTCCCTAACATTGTTATCACAGAGACTGCATCAATAAAGAACATTGCTCGATTACAACAACCACGATCAACGGATTTATCAATAGCATATCCGCCGTGTATGAATGGGATAGAGGTGTGCTTGCTAAAGAATGCATTCTTTTCTGACAAGACCCTCCCTCCCCATCCGTTCCGACATCTGCTGATTTGAAATTGTCTGTGCATGGAATAATGTGGTAAGAGGTCCTTAGTTCAGGTGGCAATAGTCATGGTGAGAGAATTCGTGCCATACCACCAATTCCAAGAACGCAGGAGCATTCCTTAAAGCGAATTAGCTAACAACATGTGTACACTGAATATGATAGAGCTGTGAAAGGTGCCAAAACACGAGCCTCTCCTTGTTATTCTTCTGAATGAACAGATGTAGAGTAGGATAACATGTACCAGTCACATCACGTGCTGTGCATATGGCTTTAGGATGACAATATGCACATACCACTGCTTGAACGGAGACACGATTGTGAACACATATTAATTGAGCAAACACAAACTGATAATGTACGTACTCTTAAACCTCACTACATAATATGTCCCGAGGTCCACATTGATAATAGAATCAAATATACCGTCCATGAAAGAAACCTGTGTCATCATATGCACTTATGAGCGTGTTCCATGTTAGACTACAGCCATACAGTAGCTATACATCTAGGAAGAAGAAATGAAAGCTGAAGTAGGAGTAGAAGGATCACGCATCACATGGTTTAATACAACATCGTCCATTCACACGATACTATTATACAAGTTGATAAGCATAGCAATCTGTGCGGGAAAATCCCATAAGACTAAACCCGCTAAAGATAGACTATGCCGACGGCGTGAACTTCATAGACGAGGAACTACTCTCATTAGCTGCAAGCAAACTAAAAATGAAAGTCTTTAAGAATGGATCCATACCAGAGTTTTTCAACATATAACGATCGACAAAGCATGAAGCTAGCGAAAATGATGACCAACTTCGTGGCGGTGAACCATGCAGAAAAATAAAACCCCTGTGTTCACTGTGCTGCAGAATTGTTGACATTGCTGCACGCTGCGTCATGGGAAACATAGCGTACTCCTTCTGAAGGTTATGGATGCGTAGATCAAAGACGCCCTTGACAACAAAACTACGTCAGTACAATGCAACCTGCGGATCCTTGGTTCTGTGCAACTATAACAGTTGACTTGATGCCTGCCACTGCATGCACCGCCGCACCACCACTGGACACCGATGGCCAAATAACATAATTTCCAACAAAGCACGATAGTAGATATGTAATACATCGCAGCTAGCCATAAAGGTTCACAGCAAAGATGGTTCAAGTTAGGCCAGGTGCTAATGATGTCAGAAGACACACTCACATGAAGAGCCTCGGAATACACCCTTCTGGGGGACAATAAATATAAACCCAGGAGAGGACGTCATTTCATAATCGTTTAAGCATTCTGCGAAGTGACCCCCAAGAAAACAGGACTCGGCACACTCAGATCAAGTATGGACCTGAGGTACCTAAAATTTTGGCTGAGAACAAGAGTCGGTGGTCAAAAATGAAAAAGGACTGCTTGCAGCTGTAGGATGTTTTCACTACTACAGCCACAGAATACAGTAATCATACAAGTTAACGGTGTCAGAATTCTGGTCTCTGGGAACATGCTTAATCTACAACATGTTGACCAATGGCAGAAGATCCTGACCTTAGGGTTTCTATGGTACAATCTTGATAGAAATGAAAATAGTCTCTAAGCAAATCAGCTAACAGAGGAATTCCCATTTATAGGCTAAGAGAAGAATATTTTGGAAAATTTATCGATGGAATGACTGGCTCGGTAACAGAGCGAATCATTCCAGTGATAAATTCTCCAAAACAAACTTCTATTGGCCTGCAAGAGGACATTTCATAAGCAAATATTTTGATATTGTTGACCAAATTTAGACATTAAAATGCAAAATAATGTAAGCAAAGGAAGGGCGCATACCTAAGTTTACTGCTGGTAAATTATAGTCATTCACTAAAGACATCTATTTCTAACTATGTCCAGCCCATTTCTAGCTGAACTCCACCCACTTTTTTCAGCCATTGGAATCCATTTGAACCTTTGGAAACTGAAATCCCAAAATCTAATCCAACTATAAAGGTAAGATGTTGATTTTTCGGAAACTAATTTGACTGGAGGCTAGGACCGCCATTAATAGCTCACAGTCAATTTAGTTTTAAAATATTCGACAGAATGTTTATTAGGTTGTAAATTCATTAAAATCATACAATTCGTACACTGGCGATCTTTCGACTTTTGTGATGGAGCTATGCAACATTCTGATTGTGATGTCATCTAATGAGTGACGTAATTGGTTATGACGTCTGATACTTGAGTGACAGGTCGGATCCCTCAATTAAGTTTTCGTATTCAAATCGTTGAAAACTTGCTCCACATAAGTTTCCAGTTCAGCGCCTGTGTAGGACCAGAGAAACATTTTGTTGAAAATACTTGCCTAGAGATGCACAAAGACACACATGTAGAATATGGAGAAATGCAAAATGAAAGCATTGGAACAGTACCGTTTTGTTGAGGTGAGCGAACCCTAACCAGCGGTCTGCTAGACAATCCCACTTAAAGCTGTTTACTGTGGCAACTCCTCCCCACTGCCGCACTGTCTCTTTACAAGACATATCTTCGGCCATCATGGACAAGTACATAGCGTTCACGCCACAGCTGAGGAAACGGTTGTACACACGCCCACCCGCTGCTTCAGTAGAGCGGATTCTAATCATACCTGCCTCATAATAGCGTGCATGCACGATGCTAGAACCACCAACAATCGCAGTCTTCAGCAGCCGATAGGCCCCTTTGTCTGAGTAGTGTCTTTGTGTAGAGAACTTCATGAGACATGTGCTGAGTAGTTCTACGAAGGAGATACTGTCGGGAAACTCCGAGGGGGACACTGCATCCTTGAGAATGTCTATACACCAGTCAGTGTAGCATTATCACATTCACATTATGGCTTTAATGAATGACATCCAGATTATTAAAGTATCACAGCCCATCCGTCGGAGACCCTGCACATCCTCGGCTTTCGGAAGCTTGGCTTGCACGGTATCCCCATGTGATAGCCTCACTTAAAAAAACTTAAGTTTCTCTGGTCCTTCACAGGCTCTGAGGTGGAAACTTAAGTCGAGCGAGCTAACAACCTTTGAGCTTAGGCAACCATGCTGGTTAATCAGTGAGTCCTGGGAAACTGAGCTTCTTCATTCATACGGGAACCAGTTCTTCTGATATGTGCACTGATAGGCTTTGATCGATGCATAGTAGGAGACTCCAGGGCCAGGGAAGTACACAAAATCGAGAAAACATAACTCTGGTGTAATAATGAACAGTATATGGCTACCTTTCTTGGCGACTTTCATTGTGCTTGTGCTGCTGGTCAGCTCATCCATCAAGTACCTCTTTATGAGATTCAGGTCACACCACTTGTTAATCATTTTCTGCTCTCGCTATGGTAGGTTGCCCAGGTATGAAGGACAGGAACTGTGTCCTGACATCTGTACGTATTATGTACGCTCATCGTTGGGTTGCCTGCATAAAGTCTGACATTAAAACTCTGGTGTAAGATTTGCACAGGTGAGACTGCTCGCTCATAGAACCATCTAAGGAGTGACCAACTGATACTGATATACGTGTGTGGGTGCTCTCGATTGTGAAAGTTTCTGTTATATTGGTTCTGATTCTATCTACGAGGGATTCAAAGTCATAGACCATGAAGTAGGGTATGGCGTATCTGCTCACTGTCCCTGCCCCGCAGCCGTCACTATGATTGTGTCACAATCCAACTGTACCACAATCGTGCATACAGATGGTCTAAGCTTCTCATCTCCCGTGATTGTCTTCCTGTATCGCTCTGCAGCCTCTGCACACTGTTGATGTTGTGGGCATCCCTGCCAGAAACAGCCATGATATGGTAAGACCATGGTGGGGTAGGTTCATATCAATCTACAGGGGCCCCATCAATCCAACAGCTCTCAACATGGCAACTGTTACTCGTACTCAATCCAGTAAGAGGCGGCTCCACTAACCTGTTCTGGTTGGTAAAAGGCTTTCTCATATGTAGACTGCGGTGTCTCAACCATCTCACCTGAACACTTGATTATGGTTTTGCCACGTGTGCAGGAGTCAGCATGATTGTGAGGATAACATGCCTGTATGAAAACGTGTGCCAGCATGGAGATGTCCCTGATGTAAAATTAATGGTGACCATGCACTCTGATCGTCATTATGTTCGGATAGCGTGTTGGATGTCTTGTCATACATCAGCAACCCTCTGCTGCCAGTTCATAAATACGATCCCAGTCTTTGCAAAGAACTCTACATAGTCTAGGTGATTGAGTGAGGTCTTTAGTACATCAGCTACAGGCCTCTGTCGAACCGTTTGACACGCTTTCATGCAAGAGCGTTACATTTGTCAGGTTTTGCCCCCCGACGAACGATTAGACATCTCCAGAGACACAGAATGCCGTTGTATGTATCAAGGTCCATCATAATTTTTATCTGGCAGTGAAAGTTGGGGAGTGATCCACTCGCTAGTAACGGCTGATGGTCGTTACAGCCTTGACCTCAATGTTGATTAAACGGACGATTACAACATGTTGTTAGTTTGATCAATATTGTTTGGGTCAAGGTGTCTTGCTCTCTGACTGCCACAAATGTCGAGGTTGCTCCTAATGTGCTCATCCAGACAGTCCCTGTGTCGATCCTGTTGAAGAGTATACTCCGCCATTCTCGATGTGGTGCATGTAGCAGATATGCATGTATCGAAGGTGGAAGGCACTTTATACAGGCAGATGCATTTTTTCCATGATCTGGGATGTGATGTTGGCATCAAGGCACTGGAAGAATCTCCAGCATGCCGTTCGCCTTCCTCTTCCCTCTGTCTCCATCTCACCGAAACGTTTAGTGAAAATGTGCTCACCTTCTCGCCTGATACTCTGGGGTAAGGTTCCAGATCTCGTTCCATAATTACCAGCCTAACCATCCTCCGTATGACCTGTGATCCAAGTACCCACAGTCTTAGCTCACAGGTTAGTGGTAACCTCTTTTTCTAGCCGATGAAGCTCATGGCGCCTCTGTGCTTTCTTGGTCAGGTTTTCAGGTCACAAGAGATCGTCGCTGGGAACCTTTCCTCTGTTGTGCTCGGAAAAGTATCTTTTGCAACTCATCGGCATGGACCTGCAAGTCGGCTTTGTTGGCTCCAGAATAACCTCTAAGCGCTAGTTGATAGCCTTCTTGTGTCAACTGCGCCTGAAAGGGCGGTCACGTGGGTAACGTCCTTCATCACGCTATCCCAAAGTCTCGAGCAAACCCCTCTCTATGAATTAATTGCGCAGAAACTGCGCCGTGATCGAACTGCTGGAAACTGAAACAATTGTGAATATTGGTCAACATTTAACGATTTAATAACCGTTTTTCATCGGATTTTTGTGAAATCCTTCGCAGAATTGCAATAATGCCAACACGGAAGTGTCCACCCCAATATTCTGGCGACGAGGCTTTGAGAATTCTCATGGATTTGCTCAGTTCTGTTGATGAATCGGTCATAGATTCTGATATTGTGATGGAGGGGCCCCTGGAAATGATTCAGATTCAGATAGTGCCAAATCTGAGGTAAATATTGATATTGTTCGAAAACCAGCACCAACACCAATAAGGGGGCATGGCCGTGGATGTGGTCGTGCGCGTCCTCGTGGATGTGATCATGGACGTGTGATTCAACCACCAACCATTGATAATAATAACACTGAATATGTTCCTAGATGGGGTAATTTAGATGAGAGAAATGATGTTCAATACCCAGTATACACTGGTAAACATGGACCCACAACTCAGTTCACTACTGTAAAAATATGCTATTCTGGATTTCCCGTCTTGAAGAAATGTGTAAACAGTTTAGCCAACTGAGGTGAAATTTTGCCCCAAGACCTAACTTTGCAACCTGAATATGGCTAAATGTTATGTATTTCAACACTTTATATAAAATAAATGGCCCAAGGATGAGGAACTGTAAACATGTTTAGATAAATTATTGCACACCAACCATCATTGCCCCATCAGACAGCCATAGCTGTTGCCAGGGACAGATGGCAATGGTCCTTATCATTATTCACTGATGCGGCAATCATCTTTACTACTAATACAACAAGAGCTCCACTAACAGTGCACAAAACCATGGTATGATGACACATCAATGAACGAGAGCTATCAGACATAGGCCAGTCATCCTATGAAGTTTTATCATGATCTGCTAAATAGTCATGGATTTATCACCTGGAAATCAATTTTCAAGATGGCCGCTGGTCCCTCAGATCTATTCCTGTCATCCCATGAAGTTTCAAAGTAATCCGTAGAAATGGAGAAATCAATGTTCAAGATGGTCACCAGTGGCTGGGGGCCATCTTGAATTTTGATCATTGTCGACTTCAATAATTTCTTTCTCCAGCACTAGTCCAAATCCCTATCAAGTTTCAAAGCAATCCGATAAACGGTAATGAATTTATCATCCAGAAACTAATTTTCAAGATGGACACCCTTGGCTGGAAGCTATCTTACCATTGACCAATGGGGCAGTCATCCCTGACATTATTGACCCAGAAGATGACATTTACCAACTGGACGATGGTTACAGTAAAAAATTGGATGAGGAAATGCAAGAATATTGGTGTCATTGACATTATTGACAAAAGGGAAAGGTACCATTGATCAATGGGACAGCACTTCCTTACATTATTGACCCAGCAGATGACATTTACCAACTGGACAATGGCCACAGTAAAAAGATTGGATGAGGAAATGCAGGAATATTTGTTCATGTATGTGCATGTGTGCATAATTGATATTAGTTGTGATATTAGCTTTAATTAAATAAAAACTAAAATCCAAACGAAGTGGCTGTTATGTAACAAGCTAAATCTTTATTCTATATTCTAGAACTTCAACAACTGTATACACATTTCCATGTATTATTATTATTATTATTATTTTATCCAGTCATTACTCTCGCATAAGAGCACTTAAGTTGTGATGTGGTGCAGCTTTGATAACTATGTTACCACAATATAATGCACCACAAATGTTAAAAGCTAAAGCATATGTTATTATCTAATCTAACATAGAATGTGTCTTAAATTAAAAACTATACTATCGGTAGTAGTTTAGCATACCTAAGAAATTCTTTACCACTCTGATGTCAGTATTCTCTCTTTTACTGTGGCAAAGAAACCAGTATACATTTTTACACAATTTTGATCGGCGATGTTGTTTCCACAAAATTTGTTTGAAAAATGAACATTGGCTTTTCTTTTAATTTGAAAATTTATTGAAAATTATTAAGGGTTATACATGTTCCATATGGTGCTACACTTCAATATAAAATAATTTGCTTTGAAGCTTTGCGAAGACAAACAGTATATAATTAATCCTTTTAATTGCCATGTCCCAATAATTTGAGCTTCAATACAAGCATATAGGTAAGCAGTTAAATATCTTGAAAATAACTTGACAGGACCCTCCGTTAAATTACTTTCAAAATATTCAATAAAAAATTTCTTCCATTGTAAATGATTGTTTGTATTTAGTGTTTGGGCTTCAAATCTTTAATAAATGGTGATCATCTTAACTATTTCGTCTGTTCAATCTTAGCATCAAATGTAATGTGCAATATCTGCTGAATAGTTAGAAAATAATTTAATTGCACGTTGTTTCTGCCTCAGACACAAACATTTTTCAGTCAAATCACTTTAGAATATTCAGTTGATTAAGGAGAGCATCATACAAACATGTTTCTTACAGCTCCTGTGCACATGTATCAATAGATGAATCCACTTATAGATATGCTCCATCCATTTCATTCTAAGCTCCGGCCATGCTTTGCACATGTTAGGATCAATCGAACTCTGAATTCCAAGAATCGCAATATCAAGGTAACTATACAGATAAGCTGTTGCATGTTTTGAAACTATCTTGACTGGGTGCGCTTGATAGCTATGGCAGCAACTATGCCCCATCAAATTAGTTTCAAAACAATCAGCAGAATGTTTATTGAATAGAAAAAAACATACAATTAGTACAACAGATGGACTTTAAAAAGTTCATAATGGATCTAGCTGCGCCATTCATTATGCATCTGGATTGTGATGTCAATCTACATAAGACATAATTCATTATGACGTCATATATTTGAGTGACAGATTGTATTCCTCTGTAGATTAACGCTTTGAACTCAGAAGTCCAAGAGTCTTAATTTCAATGCATGCATACATATAGCATGTTTAATTTGTAAATATAATTTGACAGCTTACAGCCAAATGAGCCTCAAAATATTACACCGAAGAAAAAAATAAATTTTCGCATTTGTTCCTTTTTGTTCACAGGTCAAGGAACATTTCATTGGCAGAATTTATCACCAAACAGCTTCTCACTGAGGACGTCACAAGGAAGACGGGCATCAAATCTTATGATATGCTAAATGAGCCACTGCCATTGCATAATTCTAGAGAGCCAAAACCTTTTAATCTTTAGTACATTGTTTGCACTTTTGTTAGAGAAATAAATTACTTGTTTGAAGATTGATGATAACAACACCGACACCTACAACGACAACGACAACAACAACAACAACAACAACAACAACAACAACAACAACAACAACAACAGCAACAACAACAACAGAAGCGAGAATGATCACAACACCAACTACACCATAATAACACCATAATAACAACAATTACAGCAACAACCTCTGTCTATATTATAAAAAAATAAATGTAATCTACACACTTTAGAAATTAGGGCTTTTTGGAAACAGGGTAGATGAAAGTTATTTCAATATTTAGATTTAGCACAACAGCATCTTCAAGAGGAGTATTGATTCTATTAAATTGAGATCAATAGTTAATGAATCCAATCTGTCATTCAACTATTGACGCTACAATCAACTATGTCATGTCGAGGCTGATGCTATAGACATAATCGACATAAATACTTGGCCATGAACCTGGAATAGTCTATCAAGTTGCATGAATTGTATGTCTTTACCATTTTATAATCATTCAGTTGCATATTTAGAAACTAATTTGAATAGATGCTGTTGCTGCCATAGGCTGCAACAGTCCCCCTCTTAACCTAATTAAAAAATATACTCTGAACCCTGAATCCATCTTTTCCGATGTTTTGGACTTTGGTGCTAATATGTCCTCATATATTGTGCTACTTTTCAACAGAAAATACAATTTCACTGGAGTAGATAATTTTTAATATTTTAAAAGTAATTTACCTGGAATCCGTTGTTGCACAGCACCAACGGATCCAAGTCAAATTATTTGGACAAATTTCAACAGAATACATTCCCAGTCATTCCACTCATATGTCAGTCATATTTACTTCTAATAAGGTTCTGCTTTTCTATTGGATTCGCTGCAAGGCATGACTACATAAAGTGAGGTTATTTCGTGGTGCAGGCCAATTCTCATAGCAGCTGTCGTTTGAGGCTAGACGATGCAGAGCATAGAAAATACTATCATTTGACTCCAAATCCAAGCGACTTACTTAAGTTGGTTTAACCTGAATAATCAGATTGCGTTATTGAGAGTACATCACTAAACGTTGTATGCCATATACGTATCCTGTTCTGGTTTCGTTATCTAGCGATCAATGACGCTCAATCCAATAAAGCAGTTCTAATACATCCACTAATTGTCTGGTTGTTGAAAATAGGACTCTTGGATTCTTCCTGGAGTTCAACATCAGAAGGTCCAATAATACTGTTAGCACTTACAGGCGTGTGTTATAAACTTTTACTGTTATGCGTCTCACACATGGCTTTATATTTGTAAAAGTATTCGAACAAAGCATGTTACTACCACAAATAGCAAAAACTTTCAATCAAAACAAATCTAACGTAATGGTAAAAGTGCTTCTGGTAAAATATGTATTGAGTGGCTATTAAATGGCCATTGAATATTGTGACACTAATATGACTGGAACATAGGCGGCAGCATCTAGTTAAATTAGTTTCAAAATATTAAACCAAATCTTCCTTACATCATTTATAATTTGTCATGTTTGATCTGTAAAGATTAACACATTCATGCCGAGGTGGCCAAAACTGACTTCTGCTGTGAACTGGAGGATGTTCCATTTGTGGGCCAAGAGAAGACTATCTGTTTGAAAATGTACCACTGGATAACTGATCCAGTCATTCCAGTTGTAAATTAAAAAAATTCGTATTCTTTCCGCCTACAAATGGACAATAAGAACATATTTTGATTTTCTTGATCAAGTGTACCCCTTAGAGTTCTAAAGGGTTAAGATCGTAAGATCTTTTGTAAAGTGGTGAAATTAATAATATTATTCACAATTTGTCCACTGATTAACGAGGATACATAACAACAGGCTTTTCATTGAAGGTGGGTGAAATAAGCTGGTGTGTGTGTGCGTGCGTGCGTGCATGCGTGCGTGCGTGCGTACGTGCGTGCGTGCGTGCGTGCGTGTGTGTGCATGATGAATAATTAGTCCCATAACCCTACAGTTTGCCTTTAGCCTTTATCCAGTCCACTCATTATCGAGGCTACATAACAACAGACTACTCATTCAAGGTGGATGAAATAAGCTGGTGTGTGTGTGTGTGTGTGTGTGTGTGTGTGCGCGCGTGCGCGCGTGCGTGTGCGTGTGCGCATGCGCGTGCGCGTGTGCGTGATGAATCCTTACTACCACAACCTTACAGTTTGTCTTTATCCAGTTCACTAATTACCGAGGCTACATAGCAACAGCTACTTCATTGAAGGTTGGTTAAATAAACCAGCGATTTAGTGTGACGTAACTGTCTATTAAAATTAAAGTTCCCATCATGAAACAGTTGAATCATTAGTCCCATAACCTTACACCTGAATGAACAGGCTTTTTTGATCTATAGTCTACGTGATGCGCTTGGTGGTCTCTAGGTAATCCTGTGTGCGAACCAAGAATCTTAGCATTCCTTTTAAACAAATCTGGTGGTTCGTTACAATACTGCTGGATTTCCCGCATACTACACCGGTGCCAGCAGCATTCGCAAACAATATTCTGTTCACCACCCGGCTGTCTCTTGCCCAGAAAAGACGACGCCTCCTTCCGACTCAAAATGAAGTCATGTAGTGCCTGGTTCTTGTTGTTGAAGTTGTTGTTGTTGGGTTCTTTATTTGGTTCTGCAAATATAAGAAAATGGAAATGTGCAATGAATTAAAGGTACATATTGACACTAAAAGGACCCCCTCTACTTCAATTCCAACTCAAAGATTATATTAATTTATATGGAATGAAATCATCATATATTAAAGTAAATTAGTTTAAAAATATTCAACAGAATATTTATTAAATGGTAAAGAAAGCCATTTCGTACAAAAGACAGACTTTTAATGTTCACGACGAACTTAGCTACGTCATTCATTCTGCATTTTGATTGTGACGTTACTAACATGTGGCGTAGTTCATTATGACATCATATACTTCTGGCACAACAGCAGATGAGAAGACTATATGCCTCTTAGAAGCAATCAGGTTCCTGCAATCAAAGCAGTCTGACAAAATCCAGAGTACACTCCAAGGATGACACTGTTGCCAAATAGACTTTAAGCATTGCCCTTAGTATTATACTCACAAGAACAGTAATGATAGGTATTTTATAAGACAGCAGCGAGGGTGCAGCAAGTTGCACCAGCACCCTTTACCATGTGCAAACTTCGAGATACAGTGGCATAAAATACGCTAATCGTTTTATTAGTGGTTTTGCTGGAAGAATATGTAGGCATATCTCGTTATAAAGCATGCATCATCTATACTCCGGTACAAATTGGCACGAACCCAGGCATTTTGGTTAATAGTCAGACTTTTTGCTTTAAATTCCAGCATGACCTACAATAGCTACCAGAAAATTCTCCAAGATTCCCACATGGTGAAATATGTTTTAGGGTAGATTAAAAATGGCCGGTAAAACGATGGCTAAGGGTCAGTTTAACAAATAGCTGACAATTGTTGTGAAGTTTAAAACAACAATTAATTAAAACCAGCTGATAAACTGTGAATCTATTACAAAATGAGAAACTGTTATGAGTAATTCTCTCAGAAACCTCTCATACCTCGTATAAATCATGCACCCACCTACTATACATCTACCAAGCCATGGTCACGTTTCTACTATAAGCCTGTAAGTTTTAATGGATTATTTAGGGGCAACATTTTGTATACATGTAAGTCAGTCTGTTAGTCAGTCTGTCCTTCAGTCATTCTGACAATATGTCAATTATTTCTTTCTGGCAAAGCAGCCTGAGTCGTAAATATAGTATCGAACTTGTCCCACTCTCAGTGATGTCTAGAAACTCCTCATCTACAAGGGCTTTGGATTTAAACACATTTTGACAGATAATGGCATCAAAAGGGTGAAAGGGCCCTTGGCATATTGAGTGGGAGTCCTTAATCTACCATCCAACCTCTCAGAATACTCGGCTTAGAGTTACTTATCATCCTGAACATAGTCTGCTGGGTCTGCTCTAGGGACTTAGATATTGTTCCATTCCCTGAAGAGGTTTTGCTGTTTGGTCCGTAGGGCCTCGTATCCAGGTCTCCTATCAGGGGACAGTTAATTTAGATTCTCCTTATCCTACCACTACATATCCCACTTTAATATAGCAAGGCTTACAAGTTTACAAATTTAGCGGCATTTAAACGGAACCCTGTACTGAATGCAAAACTTATGGGACCATTATATATGTGAAGTTAGTAGATGTCATGCGAGAACCTTCTGATCAAGTATTATAGATCGGCACAATTACTACAAATATACACGTATATCATGCCATATGATGCCATAAACACGATTACAATATATTACACACATGCTAGAGAGCCTGCAGCCCGGATTACATCTATGCAATCACGCTCTAGATAATCTATCTATACAACGTCCTAAGAAAACATCAAAAGAAAATATAAAGAATATGCGATAATATGATTTCCCTTTGATGCCACTGCCGACTATGCAGTACTACATGCGTAAATATTAGCACGATTAATGAATTGAATGTTTATTTTAGAGAAATCTGATAAGATTTTCTACAGATATGGACCTGAAGAATAATGTGCCACAGGCAATGAACTCTCAAATTATCAGTCGCCACGCGGGACAAGACTTCCTCCCATACATACCATAATCTGCAGCCTGCATAATACATTCGATGTTACATAACTGTCAGTCTATTACCGAGCGCACAAATCGATCAGATTTGTGACAGAATGCGCACTATTTACATACATCCGGGTATATATTGAAGCAACCTTGAGGATAAATCCTTGGAACAAATGAATAAACACGTTAATATGGACTAAATTTAGTTCTGTCACTGCTGAACTACTACTCCGTCTGCCAACTTACGAGATTCAGTTTCATTAAAGCACCTTTTTCGAGATTCAGTTTGATTACAGTACCGTGTTCGTTTTGGGAAACAAGATTATTGCAAGCTGATGCCATCTTAGAGAACAGAAACTTTCAGCAACATGACTTTCAGAACAAATACCAATGTTTCTTTTGACAGTTGTTCCAGAATTTGTCTGTTAGCAGTAAATTGGTAAATACGATATTAAACATCCAGGTCACACTTAATCATAAATCCGATTTCCACCCAAAGCGATAAAGGGCAAGGCTTGTTATTAGTTGAACGCATTTGCCCTTGCGTGTCCTGTAATGAATTGAGTTATTTTTCAATGGATGAATCCGGGCTGTCTATATGGTGTCATGATCAATTATGTCATATGTAGGCTCACATTACAATCAATGTGGGTATTGAATGATGTAACTGCTCCTGTAATGAACCTTAACTAGTCTGCCAGTTATGTGAATTGCATTCAATACACATTTTGTTTTATATTTTAAAACTAATTCTAACTGGTCGCTGTTGTTGCCATAGGCCATAGTTTCAAAGTATTCAAAGTTTAGCTGTATAGTTCTATAAAATTGGTGTTCTGGGAATTCAAAGTAAAAAAATCGAATCTTATCAAGCATAAACCATTGATGGAGCTTAATTGGATATGGGTGGGGCATAGATAAAAGTGGATTCATCCATTAAGATATAGCATGAGAACAATGTTAACTATCCGGTACTGTTTTTAGGAAATGGCAAAGCTGTAACCAGTTGCCATCAGAGACCAATAGGTTACCGCGACACCCCATGCAAAATGAACAAATGCCGCCATTTTAGAAGCTTGTGTAATAGAGGGTTTTTAATGCAGTCACTTTATGGTTAATCTGGCGAGTAATCAATCTCGCACTAACACAATGCAGCCAAACCTATCTTTAGCTAATTATTGTTTTGGTTCTATAAGACGTGTGGTCTGTCAGTACATCTGTCCATCCCTTTATCCATCCCGCTGTCAATTCATCTGTCCAATCGTCTATCCATTCATCCATCCATTCATTCATCCAATCATTCATCCATCCATCCGTCCGTCCATCCGTCCATCTGACCGTGCATGCGTGCATCCAACGTGATAGCTCAAGTCTTGATGTTTCATGAATAAATCTGGTGCCGGGCTGTCCTTGGTATATGCACCCTATTGGTTTTGGGTCAAAATGTAAACCAGCAAACTCAATCTTATTCCCCCACCCACAAACGGCAGTGTGTTATAAGAAGACGATGTGGTTGTTTGCATTACCATACGTTCATCTGTACGCACCAGTCAACCGAGATGATGTAGATCAATAGATCAAATAACAAGCGGATGTTGAAGTCAGAAATTGCCTTAACGGGACATTCTTTGAATATAAGCATGAGAAATTATACTGATTATGTCAATCAGAACCATGTTTCAAGATCACGCCTAGTAGTCTAGGAACTGACAAGGCTCGCTGCCCACCACATTACACCGTTACATCAATATTTTAATGATACCAAGATTTTCGGTCGTGAATACTATTGCGCATGAGGAAAAAAATCTGACTTTGTTTTGTTTGATATGAGAGTTTATCTCCATACTAAATAGCACAAGGACCTGTCAGAACCAGCTGTTTCATGTAGAGAATGGATGTTATCTGTGCATCGAGAGCAGATGAAGCGTTCTCCAGTATTACCGACAATTGCTGCACGCTGCCTCATGGGAAACATAGCTTCCCCTCTTTCTAAAAGCTGTCGATCCGTAGATAAAAAATACCCATGACAACTAGACTACGTCAGCACAATGCAACCTGCATATCCTTAGTGCTGAACAAATGTAACAGCTGGAAAGCCCCAAGAGCAGCATTAGAAAATGTGATGCCTGTCACCGCACACACTTCCACACCACCACTGGACACAGATTGCAGAACAACATAATTTCCAACAAAGCACCATAGAAGAGAGGTAATACATTGCAGCCGCCCATAAAGGTTACCAGCAAAGATGGTTCAAGTTTGGTCATGTGCTAATGATGCCAGAAAATACACTCACACGGGGAGCCTCGGAATACATCCTACTGGGAGCCAATAAATATAAACCCAGGAGAGGACGTCATTGCATAATCGTCTAAGCGTGCTGCGATTTGACCTCAAGAAAACTGGATTCGGCACACTCAGATCAAGTATGGACCTGAGGCACCTACAATTTTGGCCGAGAACAAGAGACGGTGGTCAAAAACGAAGAAGGACTGCTTGCAGCTGTAGAATTTTCCCACTACTACAGCCGCAGAATACAGTAATCATACACGTTATCGGTGTTAGAATTATGATCTCTGGGAACATGATTAATCTACAACACGATGACAGATGGTGGAAGATCCTGACCTCAAGGTTTCTATGGTACAATATTGAATGAAAATATGAAAAAAATCGCCAACCAAATCAGCTCTATATTGTCCAGTGCATGCACAGGATCCGCACTGAGCTAATATCTGCTTCGTTGCTTTGCAATAGACGTGGATCGACGTGAGTCATTAAACAATGCATTGCCATCAACATTTCTGGTGATATGACACTAGCAAAGTAAGCACACCACATTATATAGCTTTATAACATCAGCCATATTGAAAACATGTAATTGAAGAAGATAGTGCATTCAACGAATGACTATCCTCTTCCTATTACTAATGCGTAGCTCATCACGAATACGGATAGGAAAGTGTTATCATGTTGGGAACCAGTAGTAGTATCAAATCTTACCAGGTCAACCGCCTACATCTTACTTAATACGATAGGCCTACTATACTACTGAGATTACATGTATGATATACGTATTGCCGCACAAATGTATACAATGCAAATCAAACGAAACCTATAGAAAGAGCACCGCTTAAACCTTTACAAAGATATATATTATTATTATTATTATTATTATTATTATTATTATTATTATTATTATATTCTTTAGAATCTGCAACAAAGCTACTATATTAACGCGAACGCCTTTGCCAGGAATGCCGTCATAACATTCAAACACAGACAGTGTCACATACTTAGGTCTATGGCATGGGAATCAATACTCCTATAGCACATTGCAATTCTAAGCAAAAGAATGAACGAATGTACACCATGTGGGTTGTCGCGTTACATGGTTATTGTTATAATTGGTTACAACAGATTTGAACGCTCACATTCTATTTATTTATAAAGGGCGATATTTATAATAACAATTCACACAGTGGCTCATCGAAAGGTCGCGATTATAGGTCGAAGGGTGTATAACCAGTTTAGCTCTGAACTGACAAAGTTTCAATTTAATTATAAACACACACGAAGGCTGTTGATTAATTTTACATCATTTTGACAGCAAGCTGTTCCGCCATCATTTTCTAGTCAACATAATTTCAAAATTTGTTGTCGAATATTTTTAAGTCAAAGAATTTTCTTCACTGTGTCAGTAGTGCTACTATCGATTATAAGGAGGAATACAAATAAAGCAATTGTCTGAATTCATATACACTGAATATACACCATCGTAAAAACAGATCTAGTGTTTAGTGACGAAACTATTAATAGAGACAATAATACTATGTACGCATATGTGTAATATTCGAATCACAATTAAGTAAACTAGTTCATTAAACAAACAGTCCTGTGAATTGGGAGTCTCTTGTTGGCCCTCAATTTTTTGATCTCCTTACTGGCGTGTTTCTATTGGAGTTGAGTATGACCATTCATTCCAAACTGAACGCCTTTCAATTACCATTAATTGAGGTGAACGTATCGTGATATGAATTCCTTATCTCATTCATATTGTTTACGTTCGCTAGATGTGCAAACTGTGCCTCCTATTCTCCACTAAGATGCCATCGTTGCGAATGCTGTCTGTGGCATACGATTATGATCAACAACCTGGATGAATTCCATTTAACGCAATGGTTTCAAACATAGTTTATATTAGATTTCCATGTCGAAGATGGATTATTTGTAAGACGACTCATACCAAGAAGTAGAATGAATGTTTTTTTTAAATTATTAAGAAGCTGTTTTGTAAGGTGTGTCCTCGGCTCACACAGTGAATCAAACTCCTCGTCCATTGCTTCTGACATATCATCTTGTATGTGAACTAAGCAAAAGGAAACTACATTCCCCTCTCTATGGGTCCTTATATTCCTTACCCAATGTCAACACGATCTGTGTTTCATCGAGTCTTATGCTGTAAACACACGGTAAAATTGCATCAGCGTATGCTGCATCAATAGATTAATTAATGAGCTGTAAGTAGTTTATGGTTGATATGTTGGGTCCTATTGAGGCATACACAACTTCGGTGACTCAGTAAACAATGCCAACTTTGTCCAATGCCCACGCCCAAAAGTGTCTATTAGAAACAATGTTTGTGAAAGCTTTAGACGTTGCATTTCATTTCTTGTCCCAAACATTGGATTCGACACCCATAAGTAACAATGGATTTGATATTGTATAAGCTCTTTATAACTGTGTTTGTTGTTGAATTAATTTTGGCAGAGAGGCCGCCATATGAACTTTGCAAAAAGCCTGTACGTGGCAGTTGACAAATCTTTTGAGATATCGGTTATGAGTAAATTCTTTCTCTCTACTTCTCAAATCATACATATCGTATGATTATAATAAACTTGGTACGAAATGTCAACGTCATATAGCATACATTTAATGAAATTTCATCTTAATGGTTACCGCTAATCTTTCTGATTCTTTGCTCATGTAGAAACTCAATATACAGAGTATGTGCTCCACTCATTGTGCAACAACGCTTTTGCCATCAAAGCATCCCTGTACTGGTATTGGAATGCATGGGAATATTCAATGTGCTAATGATCCGTCATACATTAAGTTGAGTATCGTATCAGGAGATTGTATCTATGATCAATGTGTCGGTACGTTTTCTAAAGGATTTGACGTCTTCGAGATTTGGTTCGTCGTGTAGAATCGAACCAAGATTGTCACTCTATAAAACGACCTTTTCCATGTTCTCATTTATGCGCCAATCAGCACGCTTTATCGTCTTTATTGATCATATATTCACACCACATTACACATATGTCATGATTCTTCCTACAGAAAGTGATCTTATCGAGGTTCTTTATAGCATGACAATTATTGGCATTTCTGTAAACTCAACTAATCTCCCAAGAGTGTTATCATTAAATATCTTCGATGTATTGATAGCTTTTTAAACTATCTCATCGTCACACATTTTTTTATCCATATCACATAGAGATCAATACAGACATACCTATCTATAACGGGCACTGTGTGGACAATTAAGATGGCCACTAAAGACAGATGGTCACTAAATACACGTCTTGTGTTGTGGTAAATAAGCTTTGGAGTTAGATAATGATGATTCTATAATCATTAACACTTACACTTCCAGTGTCTCAATTTCAAGACAACTATACAGACCAGTTGTTGAATATTGTGAATCTAAGTCAAATTAATTTCCCAATCTTCGACAAAATGTTACCTAGGCGTCTACATTGAGGATTTTCCCTGATCTGGACTGTGGCGTTTAATGCATTAAGACCAGGTCAGACATCCACAATTCTAGTTTTCCTTTAATTCATCAAGACCAGATACAATAATGACCAATGATATGACATACATTCTCATGCACCACTCGCCCTACCTACTCACACATACGCTCGCACTAAGGAACGCACGCACAGGCACACACAGCAAATCGACACTTATATTGGAGAAGGCGTGCTGTCTAGTCGCGAAACCATTTGGGAAAAGACATTTCTAGAAAGACATCCCTTGCATGAGAAATGAAATGTTTTAACCTTTAGAACGAGTTTAAGTGACATTTATTTTTGTGTGCAAACTTTCTACTGAATGCCTCACTTATTTTCACCAACGTTTTTTGTCGAGAAATTACAGCAACTACACTGTCATAATTCTGAAAATGCGACTTCTGAGTATTGTTTTGGTTCCATTTCCAATGTCAAAACGAGGTTTGAGGCAACAATGAAATCCAATAGATCAGATGAAATATCTGAGCCAAGGTCACGTGATAACACAGCGTATAGGTATTCATAAGTTATATTAATGGCGCTTATTTTTCTGGAAACCTAAAAGCGTAACCTGGTGTACCTACTTATACAGCGCGCGTGGTAAAATGGCATCGTCATTATAAAGTGTGTTCACGTTTCGATGCCTGTGAATTTGAGAAACACTTGGCCATGATTATCGTAAATACCCAGACTGTGTGCCAAGATGACGTCGCCAGAAACCGCAGATGTTTATCAACAAGGTTTTGGTACGGATGGGTGGCCACGAATCGTACCATCCAACCCATAATTAAGAACCCAAATGATCAGAGCTGGATTAAGCATATTTGGGGCCCAGGGATAATTAATTTTCTGGCCTTCTTAACTGCTGCTGCGGCTGCGAAATATAATAAATTCGTTACGTGCTCCTCAAGGGAGCGTAAGGCATCACCGGCTTTCAGTCAAATGGTTTCAAAATATCCAACAGCTTTCGGTTATCATTGCTGTAAACGTGAGCAAATGGGTAAAATGCAATAATTGTTTTTAATTTGGGGCACCTTGTTTTGAGGCCCTGAGGCTGTATTCCCGTTAGCCCGTAATCTGGCTCTGCAAATGATACAAAGGAACACGTGTGAGCGCGGTATAGTTGCCGCATAGACAAACAGGCAAACAGACCTATACTAGTAGCAAGTTGCAACTAAAAATGTACGCCCTAAACACACTACCTAGGCCCCTATATTTACCATTTACGATTGTTAAATTCGTTAGTAGCCTGTAGTAGTCCACGGGACTTGGTGGGGGAGGGGCGCCTTTTACACCCCCACCCCCACCCCAACCCCACTGAACTGATTTCTTTCTGTAGTTCTATTTGTCAATTCAGTCATTCACATGTTTTCTGTTTGTGCATCGTACGTTCATTTGCGTGTGTGTATCCATTCCTGTATTGATGCGTGTACTGTGTTCCTCAAATGCCCTCTACCGTACAGCAATGTATGAAACGTTGACTATTTTGAAGACAAATTGTCTGAAACAAATTTTTCTCAAAATATTCACCTAGATACTAATTTAGCGTCATACCGTCATTATTTGCTCAAGAAACTAAACCCATATTGTCGATAATTTTAGAAGCACATGCTATTTTGATCCGAATATTTAAGCCAGCCCACATAGAGTCAAATCTGTTTATTAAGGACAATGCACGAGTGGCTTCTAAAGACTGCTCGTTGCTAAATACAAGTCATTTACTCGTCGTAGATGTCATATGCTCCGCGAGATGGCGAGGTGAGTGACCGCTATAGACATGTTCCTCTGTCGTTTGTAGCAATCTCTTCCGTGACAAAGTTATTACGGTACAACGTGTGGTACGCTTAATTCAGCGCTGAGATACACCCTACCCCTCCCATGATGCCCTCATTATAACCCAAACCATAAAGCATAGAATCGCACATAACCTATAATAAACTAGTTATCAACGGTCTGACTACTGCAAGCCACCAGACGGTAATGCCAATGAGCAACAACGCAGAACCTGCTGAACATTTCGAAAACAATTTGACTGAAAGTTGTTGGTGGATTAGCCACGAACAACCTTCAGTCAAATTGTTTTCGAAATATTCACCATATCCAGAGTTACACCCCATGGAATATGTATTCTGCAGCAATTCAGCAGGCAGACAGTTAAACTAAATAATTGATATACCTGATCATAAAAGACAAATTTGCAGATATAAAACCGTACAGATTAATTAAATCGCACAGTTCTCATTGGTAGTACATCCTCGAAATTCCAACTCAATCTCTTCCCACATGCCTAATCCAATAAGCATTAAAGCTGAGCCACAAGAGATAACCTGTCTCTAGCGGACACGTGCTTTCTTTTGGGAATGAGTTGCATTAACGGTTTCATGGCGATACCGGGCAAAACGGCTCTCTGCAGTGGTCTTCAGGAATGCCCATTTGCAGGCCAGAACACTATTAAAGATAATTAACATTGGGATGATTGGCTCAATAACCGAGCCAGTCCCTACCAGTGGTGAATTAAAAAAAAATGTAGCCTTCTCTTGCTCTCTATATCGATATTCAATAAGCAAATAGTCGGATTTTCTTTACAAAAGTTAGCCATTAATGTGTTAAGAGAGTACCTAGCATTAGGGCCCATGCAGTGCCCGTTATAGACAGGTTCTACCGAATGCCAGAAGATTACACGGTTCTAAAGGTCTGTTGAATTGCTTATTTAGTACGGCTAGGTCTCGTTACATTCGACTTAAATTTCAGCAATGAGTAGGCAGGACTATTTAATGGAGTCTATTCCCGTGCTTTGTTGCATGATCATAGAATATAGATTGTCTTGTTCTTTCCTTCGCCATGAAAATAATGACACCGAATCCGATATTGTCATTGATTCTATCACGACGGCGGATTTTGATTTCTGTTAAGACAATGTTTTGAAATTAATTTGACTGGGCGCTGTTGCTGCCATAGACAGCAACAGCAGCCAGTTAAATTAATTTCAAAATATACAACAGCTTACCTGCTTGACAATTGGGATTCTGGAAATTCAGAGTTTGATCGATCCCAATAAGAGCAAAGCGTGGGCGGAGCTTAGCTTGGAATGGACCTTTCCATTTTTAGCTATGCCCCGCCCATCAATAGCTAAGCTCCACCCACACCTCGCCGTGTTGGGATTGATCGATCCCCAAATGCCCTAGCTATCAATTTCCTGAAAACTATACAGGGAAGCTGTTGAATATTTTTTAACTAATTTGACTGGGTGCAGTTGCTGCCTATGGCAGCAACAGCGCCCATTCAAATTGGTTTCAAAATATTCAACAGAATATTTATTAAATAGTAAAAACAAACAATTTGTACAACAACGCATAGACCGTCTTCAAATATGCGTTCGTGACGTACTTATCGACGTCATTCATGACGTCATTCATTATGGTGTAATTATACACATCACGCAGTTGATTATGACGTCATATGATGGATGGGTACTCTGGAAAGGTGAATTGGCGAGACATAGCTTGATATGGACCTTCTATTATTACCACCATGTTTACAGCGAATGTGCAACATCCTCTGACAATTACTAGACGCATCATGCATACGGTTCGACTCTAAACTAGTGAAGTGCTCAGCGCTAAGGAATTCCATATATCTACCCTTTTGTCTCAGTCCGTCCGTCCAACTTCTTTCCAACATACTCTGGCCAACATACGAAAGATAAATACATAAACACCCAAAATGGCAACACAATTTTTTCCAATAGCTTTCAGTACGCCCATATGTGTATAACAACATATAAAAAGTCTATTAAAATCAGACTTTGGGAAAATTAGTAAAATTGAATTTTATATAAACATACCCTCGTATATAATTTAGCCGTTTTCTGTTAGTTATCTGTATCTCAAACATTACTGATCGAATTTGGCTAAAATATTAACACAATGAAGAAACATAGGCTACCTAACGAGAAACATAGGCTACCTAACGAGAGGATTTCCAGACGTTTTTCATGATCCGCATAAACGAACATGATCAGATCAAATTCAGGATATCTCGGAAACTACTGTTCCAATATGGCTCACATTTTAACACAGGAAAGTGTATGACCATACCCTAGGATTTTATGACGTTGGTCGTAATCAGAAAAAGATATAATATAATATATCGTCTGCTCCGTATGTATGATTACTGTATTCCGCAGCTGTAGTAGTAGAAACATCATACAGCTGCAATCAGTCCTTCTTCGCTTTTGCCCACTGTGTCTTGTCCTCAGCCAAGATCCTTAGCTTCCTCAGGTCCATTCAAGCAGTCAAATTAGTTTCAAAATATTCAACGGAATATTTATTAAATAGTAAAAGCAAACAATTTGTACAACAACGCATAGACAGTCTTCAAATATGCGTTCGCGGCCTGGTGTCATTCATTATGATGTCATTCTACACATCACGTAGGTGATTATGACGTCATATGATGGGTGGATACTCTGGAAAGGTGAATTAGAGGGTGAACATGATGTAGAACAAATCCACTAAAAGTGTGCTGATGGAATCAATGTTGCAAGTGCTCAAAGAGGTAACAAATTGTTGTGACTGCTAGCTGTACGGTTCATTCAAATTTTCGTGAAGTGTACACCAACCTATACCATTAGAAATACTTTAAACCGCAGTAAAGATGAAACGTGCACATTAATTAAGAGTAGTACGCATGCATCGATATAACCGTTTGACACCAAAGTTGTCTGCCTCTTCTGTGGAACTGAGGTTGTTTTGCAAAGTTCAGACTATAGCTATATTAAGACCGATTCCTTCTCTAAGACAATATTCGAGTGCTGCAATGATCGCTTTGATGATTGCTCTTTTATTGTAAAAGTTCGGATCGAGTACTATTATGGCGATTTACATGCTGCTGATCGTTTATGCCACCAGTCACGTAGCGTGAATTGTTGAATATTCTACAGAAGCTTAACACTGAGCCACTAGCAAAGGAAAGATAATGTGGAGGACGCAAGGATGAAGACAAAGAGCAGGAAATTTAAAAAAAGACGTGTTCTTTCCTGGAGTCTAATGATCAAAAGTGGCATACACAATGTTTCATCGATTACTGACCAGTATCCAGATACATATATGCTAAAGCTGGATTCTTCCTTGCAGTGCATTCCAGATTTCCGTTGTACAATGCTGAATTTGCTCTTTGTGTGGAAGGATACACGAAGGAAACTGTCGGGAAGTGGCCAATCTAGCATTCACTCTGTTCGCCCAAGAGCTGTTGTGGTTCCATTACAGATAGGAGTTGCTGCACAGATGCACCACTCAAATGGATCCAAGGGCCTTATATACGCTCTTTCTGAAATGGGGATATGCGCCTGCTATGGAGAAGTGCAATGGTTTGAGAAGAATGCTGCTAGTTCTGTTGCTCCGGATGTGCTAGACAATGGTAGTAACCTGTTAGACATTACTATTTGCTACAGACAATGTGTACCACAAGATCTTCACAACCGATAGTAAAGGGACATTGCACAGGATGGCTATGATGATAGCCATGTTAACATTAGGAAGACAGGCAAATAGTATTGCACCTAGACGAAATGTTTCATACTTGAACAACATGGACATGCATATATTGAGGGAATAGAGCATCGTTTCCATAACTATGCATATCGCAACATCGAATTTTAAGAACTTTCAACACTCCCTGTGGTGAAAGGAGAATTCTTATTTTATGGGAACTTTCGTTCAGTTTCCGGCAGCCAATGTGAAATTGTACGGGCTTGATGCATATTGTTCACAGTATGTGCACCGTCTTCTTGCCCATAAACACCATGTCTCTCCAATAATAACGTCCGACCCACCCTTTTATCGGACGGCATCTGAGATTATTAGCGACGCAGCACAGGATAGTCACTTGAAAACGATTGTTTTGATGCCTAGAAGTTCTCACACGTTCATGAATATACATGGAGCAATGCGCACACCTGATATAAGGCACTGGACTAAACATACCAGATTAAAGTATCATTCCAAAGATTCTTTCGTAGCCATCTTCTTGTGGACAAATGTCTTTACCGCATGATTGTATCAGACATAATGGACAATGATCTTGCGTTTGCATCACAGGTAAATCAGTCCGACGAAACCATTGCCAAAATCTAGCAAGAAATAGACAAAAGGAATGCGTAATCGTTCGAGAAGTCAAAAACTAGTCAATTGTGGCTTTGCTGCCAGGGAATGATACAAGTGGAGAGCAATTTGATCAAGGTTGGCTGCAAGGTGTCCTGGATATTGTACCTTCGTGTTGTATCTGATTGACTTCCAATATTTTCTGCAGCTGACCATTTCAACTACCTGAAATTTGCCTACATCTACATACACAGTATGGACGAATTTGAAATTAAACATCCTCTTGTTCTTAGGAAATTTGAACAAAGGTTCCATGTTATTCGACGAAGTGGTCAGTTCAGGACAGGCCTTCAGTCAGACTTAGTGATAGAGTCAATATTGAGCGATGTCTTAAGATTACTGGCGACCGGACTATAGGAAGTGAGATGGCAGAACAACAACTACATTATGGACAATGTCTTTCTCTATATTTGTGGAATACAACAATGCTATAGAGGATTTTAACAATCAGTCTTACATTACAAGAGATCAGCGCAAAGAATACGCGGCAGCAAGAAACAAGAGAGATTTGTATGACCTAGCGAAAATTAATTCAAACCTGGTGCCCTGTACGCAATTCTCAACAGATCATACTTTGAATTAGAGTCTGTTGGAAACAAAGTAATCACCAAAATTAACAGACACCTTGTATACACATACTCATTCGAACGGAAAGACAAATCCAAAACATTTGGAGACGTATTTGCTGTCAATGTTAACACTGACAGATGCAGTGACCATACCCTGTTGTTTCAGGGGTTTCTATTTGTGTCCTGAACAGGAGACCTTTCACTGGGGGATATAATGGGCTACGAACTAAATCCATTCTCGCATGGTATATTGGAGGCAAGACACGTTTTCCGAAAGGCTGACAAGCCATCACCAGCTCATCGTATTAGCGACCATTCTAGTACCTTGTCTACCGAGACCATCACAAACTCAATTCCAAAAACGGAACATTATATTCTAGACGGAGGGACCTTGTTGCATCGTTTACACTGGAAATGAGGAGACACATATGGTGTCATAGCCTGAACCTATGTAGACTTTATTGTTCATCATTATGGTTTAACAACTGTGGTGTTGGATAGGTATAGTGGAAGGTCATCCATTAAAGACAATGCACACCGGAAACGCTATTAGAAACACATACAGCTGTTAACTTCCATGCAAATACAAGAGCTACCTGTGAAAAAGGACGAATTTCTTTCAAGAGATTGCGACAAACAAGGATTGTTTAACTTCATAAGAGATGAATTGCGAAAAATGTTTGCAGCGTGGTAAACGGACCAGATGATGCAGATATTGTCAAGGCAGCAATAGAAGCCTAAGTTTTGACCTGGGAAGATACCAATTTACTCATTCTTCTCCTCTGTTGTGCACAGACAGATTGCAAAGGTGTATGCTTTCCTTCACATAATCAATCAAAAACTAATTTTCGTCATCCACTGGTTGCTGATAACACTTAACACATCTATGGCGTTGCAAAGAAGTCGGCAGTGAGGCGACGAAGTTCTCCGAGTCGATGAAGGCATTATCTCATGGCGTGTGAAAGGGGAGAGAAAAGTTAAAGATTATGGCCAACCTTACAATATTAGGTAGAACCGCTATTTATACATATCCGAGTCAAATTTAATCACCCAAATCACAAATGTGTGGTTGAATAATACAAATTCCTACAACTACCCTATTTATATATTGCTTAAGTGCACTAAAATGGCTCCAAATTGAAACATTCACAAGAATTGTGCCTATGCTGGATCAGTGAGTCTTTAAATGTGTGATTATCTGTTGAAAAAACAAATTACTTATAGGCAAAATTTCAACACAAATCTGGTATACTTGCTAGACAGGTTCACAAGCCATTAGTCGCAAGACCGCGCCTGATCAAACAGAAGGTGTATCATTGAGCCAACTTGAAATAATCAGCTATGGATGCGGTAAAACGCTCTATTTGTAGCAGAGTGCTTCGAAAAGATATATTAACTGCCTGCCTTCTGGGTTTCTGCATTTTCAATGTGGTTTAACTCTGGATATGTTGAATATTTTGAAAACAATTTGACTTAAAATTGTTTGTGGCTAAGCCACCAACAACTGTCAGTCAAATTGTTTTTAAAATATTCAGCAGATCCAGGGTTAACCCCCATTGGAATGGACCTTTCCATTTTTAGCTATGCCCCACCCATCACTAGCTAAGTTCCACCCACACCTCGCCGTGTTGAGATTGATCGATCCCCAAATGCCCTAGCTATCAATTTCCTGAAAACTATACAGGGAAGCTGTTGAATATTTTGTAACTAATTTGACTAGTGTTAGCAACAGCGCCCAGTCAAATTAGTTTCAAAATATGCAACAGAATATTTATTAAATAGTAAAAGCAAACAATTTGTAAAAAACCGCATAGACCGTCTTCAAATATGCGTTCGCGCAGTTCATTATGACGTCATATGATGGGTGGGTACTCTGGAAATGTGAATTATCGTCCTGTGGCATGCAGCTACCCGATAGTTAAAGAGGTGTTCAGCGTGTATGGAGTGTAAGAGTGTGTTGTTGAAGATAGGATGTGGAAAGGGCAGAATAATTAGAGATAGCGTGCAAACATTTGCCATAGATAAAAGGACAGCAGTGCCGTTGATAACTCGGATGGGCATTACATATTGTAATATCCCCTGTCATTTGACATCGTGATTGTGCAAAGTATGTCACAATGCATTGGTCTCGATTCGAAAAGTTATAATGCTATAAACGAATGATTATAAGCTTTTGCTGTTGTGACATTCGGTCTTCAGCCAACATCCCACAATTCATTGCGCTTACTACAGTTTAGCGATAACCGGAACACTGTTCCTGGTACAGGTTCCGGTTTAACGTCAAACAGTAGTTAGCGCAATGCATTGTGGGATGTTGGCTGGAGACCGAATTTAAATTTATGGCGTGACTTCCCATCAAAAACATTAACAAGCATAAATAACAATAAACTGGTACTGTACCTGCGGTCCGTTTCTTGAGGAAGAAGTATCCAGTGTTCATACATGCGAGACTAAGTAGATTGGTGAGTTGTGGTCCGCATACCCCCTGCGGACTCATTTGTAACTTCGTCTCGTGCGTACACGTCTTCTCCAAGTCCGCATGCGCGAATCCCACAATGCAACACAAGAAACCTACTGGTAACCACAGCGTTGCCGCACTCGGAGGCATGATGACTGCAGAAAATAGAAAACAACCGGATTTGATTATTTTAAAATACATCCAGTTAATAAAATACTTGATACAACACTTTAATATGTATTACTGCTACTGCTACCGCTGTCGCTGTCGCCGCCGCCGCCGCCGCCGCCGGCGCTACTACTACTACTACTACTACTACTACTACTACTACTACTACTGCTACTGCCACTGCCACTGCTACTGCTACTGCTACTACTACTACTACTACTACTACTACTACTACTACTACTACTACTACTACTACTACTACTACTACTACTGTATTGTATTTAATTTACACACAGATCGCAATACAGCGATAAATTGGGAGGCTAGTGTTTCCCCTTTTTGACACAGTGCCTACGTGTTAATATTAATAGTAATAGTCAGTACACATTATTGTTGACATAAATTAATTTATTTATATGTGGTCACCCATTTCATCCTTCTTATTATCATTATTTCATGGTGTTGTTGTTATCGTTGTTGTAGTTGCATTCACCGTCGTCGTCGTCGTTCGCGTGGTCGTTGGCGTTGTCGTCTTCACCGTCGACTTCATCGTCGTCGTCGTCGTCGGCGGCGGCGGCGGCGGCGGAGGCGGAGGCGGTGGCGGCGGCGTCGTTTGATGTTGTTGATGTTGTTGTTAATTTGTTGTTGTTGCTGGCCCTCGTTGTCATCGTCGTTTCATATGTTGTTTGTATTTTTCCTTGTAATCGTCACAGTTATCCTTATCGAAGTAGTTTTACCGCACCGGTCTATTATTGTACGGAAGTTGCCACTGTAGCAGTCGTCCCTTCGTCATTAGCGTCGTTATCGTCACGGATATTTGTGAATCTATGCAAGGGTATACCTTGCCGAGAAATGGTTAGTTATGATTCGAATGAAATTGCACAACTTTGCTAAGAGCATTGTATTTATTGCAAGTTATGGAATTTGTAATAATTTGCTCTATTACAAAATAATTTTAGTAGATGTTTCTCCTTTGAAAAGAGTACAAACTAGCATGAAATTGAATTTGTCGCCTATGCCATTTTAAAACATAATGGGCTGATACGTTGCTCTCTTGTGGTTCCATCCCAACGAACTGTCTAAATGGGTAAGTGATGATTACTGGTTCTGAATTTAGTGCGTATGATTCTGTACCTACATGTATCTCCAAGTATTAATAGATATTATTCTAGTTCAAGGTTAGTCTTAAATGATTTATATGTTTTCCCTTCCAAGGTTCCTCCATTTGTCCCTCCCAGTTCTGCTTAAATTGGTCTTCAAGATTTTGCTTTAGATAACATTTTACTTCGTTCGCTATAGATATGAACTGTTTCCCAGATATAACCCGTTATGGTGTCTGGTTTCATATACCTGGGTGTGGACCAATAGGATTGCAGCGATTTTGTGAGTCAAAAGGTATGTTAGAACATACTAGGTCTGATGAATTTTATCAAGATCAAGATGATCAAGATCAAGATGAAGGCAATATATGAATTCATATTTTAATTTGGGATTTAAATGATGGAGTTCGAGTGGAGAACGCAAGCAGCAGGCGGTCTCCTGTTGTTTCCTATTCAGCAGTATCTCTCTTGTACAGACACTATTACTGCGACGTCTACGCATGATGATAACCGCCATTAAATCAACCGCACATGATATTAATGCATGTGCAGGTTCTTCTTGCTGTGGTGAAGCCATATTCAGAAATGACGATGGAAATAACCGTAGGATAACCACCTTGTTGCTGGCACATGTTGCATGAGTGTGTGGGGTCATGTTTCTAGAAACATCTTGCGCAACATTTTTCTGGTAACATATCGCGCAACATATTCCCATGTGCATGGCCGGCTTCAGTGCGTGTAACTGTTTACAATTCCTATCGGCTTTCCATTTAAATTGAAACTTAGTTTATCATAATACCGCTTGCTACTTCCGAAGACAAGAACTGTAGTTCTTTCAATGCTAATTTTGAATTTCCATTGGTTTACATATATATGTATGCAAGGAACCAAACGACTGCGGTGGATCCTGGATTTGCTGTTATTATACATAATTTGGACTACCTTAAGCGCTTTACCGACAATCTTACAAGTTACAGATTTTTCCCAGGGGCCCGTTCGCCAAACTATGTCAACCGCCTTTTCAAAATCTTCTGCTGCTGGTGATGCTTCTTCTGGCGCTACCACTGCCGCTGCTTATGATGATGATGATGATGATGGCGACAGCGGAGGCGGCGGCGGAGGCTGTGGCGACAACGACGATGACGACTATTACTAATAACACCTTCACCATCCCAGCTCTCAATGGTCTTATGCAGGTAAATAGACAAATATCTTGTTGAAAGAATTCCTCTCTTGCTACCGTTTTATTCGGCAAACCCGTGACGGAATATGGTATTAATGTTTATGTGTAAAATCGGATCACGCTTTCGTGCAGTTTAAACAGCTTAAAACCATTAGTTGACCTAATTAGATCAATAAGAATTTTCCAAAAGAACTCTTTAACTGCGATTCACAGTCAGTATAAGTCAGTCTGTCGGTTCCGTCAATCTGACTGTCTGTCGGGCCTATCGTTGACATTCTTACCAAATGCGCACACGTCGTACATCCCCGCCTACAAGATTGACACGGAGGGTGTGGACCGTAGGCAACTTCAGTATACGGTTGTTGAAATTTGTACCATGAGACCCATGCGCTTTCAAACTGTGAGGACAAACTTCCTGGACGCAAGCCAGACTGGTGTGTGTGTGGACTTGTGAAGACCAAAAGCTCTTTGACATCCTTCCAGAATGATAAACCACATCGTTGTTTGCTTCCCAGCGTTGCCTTAATTCACAGATCAATTTAAAACACTTTGAAATGAGAAAGCGATGTTAGCTGAATTTGCATATTTTTTTGTCTATTCAATCTACTCTCAATACACCTTTAACACATTGGTGTCTTCATGCAGGATTTCACTCAATCAACGTTCAGATCGCGCTTGCTGTCCCTATAGCTGACAGATGAACCGCACTGACTTATCATTAACCCTCGAATTTGTTTTAAAAATGTACAATTTTCTCATAGAAAGTCATGTGCAGACGAAGAAAATACTCTTTTTGAAAATTGATTACTAGAATGACTGGCTCGGTTATCGAGCCAGTCATTCAAGGGGTAAATTAAAAAAAATAGTCTTCTCTTGTTCCGCAAATGGACATTTCCAACTGCAGAAGCTATTTTTGGCTAATATGAGTGCTAAAGGGTTGAAATCTCAAAATGTAAATTTTCGGAACAAGAGAAGACAATTTTCAAAAATTATCTTCACCTGGTTTGCAAATGGACATTTCTCAAGACCACTGCACAGTTAACTAAAATATACTGCACATTAAACAATTCCTGTAATAAACTACAATCACAATATTATTGAGGTCATGCATCATTGGAAAACTCATTAAATTTTCTAAAGATTTGTGTATTAGCTTCTTAGGTTTGTAAAAGTTATTTGTATATAAAATACACCATTGTACCTAGATTTAGTAAATCAAGCGGACAATAAAGTGTATTTTAAAATTGTAATGGACCTTTCCAATTTATCCATCCATCACCTGACGTCATATGATGTCCTGATTAACTAAGCGACATGTAGGATGATCTGATAATTAATTATGGCATGAATGACTCGATATAGTCCGTCTTTAACGCTTAATAGTCCAACATGCTGTACGAATTGCATGTCTTTAACATTTAATAAATACTATGTTGGATATTTTCAAACTAATTGGACTGGGTGCTGAGCAGCAACAGGTTATTGTAAAATTAGTCAAAAATATTCAACAACTTCCCTGTATAGTTACCTCTAAATGGAGAGTCTGGAATATGAATTCTGCGCAGGAGAATCGACAATAAGATTGTTAATTACATGTATTTTGAAACTAATCTCACTGGTATGGAAGCTGCTTTGCTAATTACACGAGGCGAATTATTTCTCAAGGAAAATAACTTCCCAACCACCCAACCACTCACAGCACAATGAAGGGAACTCTAAGCTGATGAATATTTTGAAAATAATTTGACTGGAAACCGTTGTTGCCTAGTTATTTGTAAAATAATCACCATAAAATTTACACAGGAATAATGAATCTCTGTTGAATATTTTGAAGCTATCATTGGATTTCCGTGGAGTTTAGGCCAGGGATAATATTACTGACTTGCTAGTATAATGCTAACCACGCACGGTCCAATTTCAATTTTAATTTTATTTATACCAAGACTTTTATAAGTATGTGGGTAGTACTGGAGTATATGATCAGTTTGTGCGATTATTGCTTTGAGTGATCGCGATCGATTATTTAAGAATAATCTCGATTGCTCGATTAATCAGCCTGGGTACAAATTACCCAGACATACGTGTAACAACAAATGTTTACCGACGACGGAAGCTGCAATGCTATTTAAAAATGGACAGTTGCAGGCCATGAGAAGACATTTTTTGAAAATGTTTCACTGGAATGTCTGGCTCGATGATCGAGCCAGTCTAGTCTTCTCTCATGTCCTGCCAATGGACATAAATTTGTTGTGCAGAATATCCATTTTCATGGCCGTTCGCATTAAAAAATAATTAAAAGGTAGGTTTTGAAGTGTTTTATGCAGTAGAAATTGTTCGCGATTATTCGATTATTTAATTTCTAATTATATCGATTCACGATTGAAAAAATTATCGCGATCTCCGATTTAATCACGTAATCGAGGAAGCCAACTATATGATGATGGAATACAGGTTGATGCTATAGTCAGCTCGGCTAGATTGACTCGTGCTCGCGTTCAAAGAATTTCATCGATTCAGTATTAAAACAATCTATCTATTGAGTGTGTTACGCAAATATATGTGCAAGTGAAATGTTGTTTTAGTATCGTATTCATAGACCTTTATACGAGAGTTTGCTGTCTTCCTTGACAACATTCTCTACCGACCATTTAATAGCAAACTATAATGAATAGTGGTATTACGTAGGCCCGAGGTTTGCCAACATAATGCTATGCAGGCTCCGAAATGGTTGTAGTTCTTTAAACCGACATCTATTTGACAACTTTCTGTCGGAATCTGCCAGTTGTTCTTGTGGGCACAATGATGAATCTACAAACCACTACCTCTTACATTGTGCCCTTTTTAACGAGCAAAGAGTCGTTTTTCAAAATCAGCTTGCCTTGAACGATATTTCTCTTGCTAATCTTACGGTCAACCAGCTTCTATACGGGACTCACACTGCCAACTTGGAAATGAATAAACTGATCTGTAATACGGTATGTCAATACATAATTAACACCAACCGCGTTCAGTAGCTTCCCGTTCGCGAACTTATAGTTTAAGGGGTAAATGGACAGCAGCCCAACACGTACAGGTCGGGGCGAAGGCAGCACCTAGAGCTCACCTCTGCTATTCTTCCATTTGATCTTATTCCTCACTCTCTCTATCTCTCACCCTCTCTCCCCCCTTTCCTCCTCTCTCTCTCTATCTCGGTCTTTCTTCCTACTCTCCCCCACCTCACACTCAACATCCACACACTTATGCACACCAATAGACTACAATTAATTAAACTATTATGATTTGCCGCCATTTTGTTGTAAACAAGTTTTGAATAATCTGTATGTGTATGGAAGACACGGGCATAAGACTCTAAGTCTTATCGTGCTTCCATCTGAACAAAATAAATCACGTTTAAACCAAACTATAATGAATGGTAATCAATACTGCCAGGAGGATATCAGAACGTCTTCCTGGAATCAAGCATTGCAGCGTATATAGCCTACTATAAACATTAGTGACATACATAAAATAATACATAATGTTATGTTTGATAAAGTTTCACTGAACTGAGAATACGTTTATAAGCCGTTAACGCTCATATAAGCCAAACACTGTCTCTGCAGTGATCTTCAGAAACCTCCATTTGCAGACCATGAAGACAGTTATTACAACTGGAATTATTAGCCCGATAACCGAGCCAGTCATTCCAGTGGTAAATTTTCAAGAATAGTCTTCTCTTGGTCTGCAAATTAGAAAATTTAAATTTTCTTCAAAAATATTTAAGGCTTAAAGGGTTAAAAACACACACACGCACACGCGCTCGCGCAAAATATGAAGGAGCTGACAGTTGGTAACGAATATGTAACCATTATCACATTCCACGGGGCACGAGAAAGCTGGTAGATGCTGCCATTTCTCCCCAAATATATAACTTAAAGGATGGGGAGATATTCTTCGTCCTAGCGAATTACACTGTGTCATGCTTGCCTTTAGAGCTCTATGTATTTCCTTCGAATATTCCTGAAAATATGATGGGTGGAGAAAATATGGTCTCGTTGCCGGGAACCCGGTTCTCGCCTGAGCTGTGCACTATCGGAATTGAAAACATGGGCAATCCCCTCACTCATTGGCTCTCTCCACCCAGGAGTATAAATGGGTACCGGTACAAAATCTGGGGACATTAACAATAATAGACTGAAATAAAACCAGCCTAGAATGGTGTGAATGGGACTTGGAATCGGGGACTAGATCGACGCCAATCAAACCAACAACTTCTGAAGATGGTCTCCGATACTGTTAGTATATATGTATGTATGATTACTGTGTTCTGCGGCTGTAGTAGTAGAAACATCCTACAGCTGCAATCAGTCCTTCTTCGCTTTTGCCCACTGTGTCTTGTCCTCCGCTGAAATCCTTAGCTTCCTCAGGCCCATTCTTGACTTGAGTGTACTTAATCCTGCTTTCTTGAGGTCACCTCGTAGTACGCTTAGTAGAATTATGCAATGGCGTCCTCTTCTGGCTCTGTATTTGTCGGCTCTGAATAGGGCGAATTCCAAGGCTCTATGTGCTGGTGTGTCATCTGGCATCCTTAGCACATGGTAAAACATGGACCATCTTTGCTGGGCAAACTTTACAGACAGCGGCGGCGTATTACACATCTTGTATAGCGCATCGTTGGAAATTATGTTGTCTAGTCATCGGTGTCCATTCATGGTGCGTAGGTGTTTGCGGTGGCAGGCGTCCAGTTTGTCTAGAGTTGCCTTTGGAGCTGCACAGCTGTTACAGTTATACATCATCAAGGATACACAGGTTGCATTGTATAAACGTAGTCCTTTTGCCAAGGGCATCTTTGATCTACGAATCCATAGCTTCCAGAAGGACTGGAAGGCAATGTTCCCCATGATGCATCGTGCAGCAATATCAGCAGTACTGCAAAGCAGTGAGCCCAGGATTTTACTTTTCCTCCATGGTTCTTCGCCCCGGAGTGGATCGTCATTTTCTTTAGTTTCATGCTTTGTAGATATGTATATGTGGGTGAACTTTGTTTTGGATTCAATCATAAATAGATTCTCAATTTTGAGTTTGCTTGCAGCTATTGGGAGCTATTGGGAGAGTTCGTCAAGGGGGTTCTTTTCCTCATCTATAGAGTCCACATCATCGTCATATTCCATACATTATGTGGAATGGCCTTTGAGGAATTCCTCAAGGAGTATCCAAGTCCACTAGAAGCATGCCTCTCAGTTAACCCTTTAACCTTCAGATTTGTTCAAAACCTTGTTAATGTTCTCATAGAAAATGTCCATTTGCAGATCAAGAGAAGACTATTTTTGAAAATTTACCGGTGGAATGACTGGCTCGGTAATCGAGCCAGTCAATCCAGTGGTAAATGCTAAAAAAATAGGCTTCTCTTATTCTGCAAATGAACATTTCCCAAGACCACAACAGAAGCCGCTTTTGGCTGCTGTGAGTGTTAAAGGGTTGATATAAGTATCGCGCGGTAAATCAAACCAACTCAAACCAAACCGACGAAGCAGACTGACAACAACCGTCTACAACCGTTGACTAATGATGACGAGATTAAATTAGGGAGTGAATAAGGGACTCGTGCCTCTATTTCAATTTCACAACTTAAAAACTTATATTAATTTACATGGAATGAAATCATTATATGTTAAGTTTTATTTCGTTTTATTACATCTAGTCACACAATTTAAGCATATAAAAGCATACAATTTTAAGAATATTATTTTCAGCATTATGGTGTGAATACACACCTTTAAAAGGGACTATTATTCTGTTAAGTCTATGAGCTTAATATATTCGGATAAAACAATATTGTCTGGTATGCATAGCGTATTGTCTGGTATGTATCGTATCCTTTCAAGATTCAATTATCTTTTGGCCAAATTCTGGCGAATTACTAAGCTAATGGCCACTCATTACACACCAGCTATTTGTCTCGGTCTCGTATCGCGGGAGACCTCGCGAGACACGTATGAAATCTCAATAGTCCACTAAGGAATTTATCGAAATGAGCACATCTGTAATGCATGTAATTGCATAGGTGACGAATTACACTTTCTTTTTCATTGCACAAAATTTAGCACTGAACGACAAAGATTAATCCCCTCTTACTACCTAACCAATACCACGATAGAAAAAGCAAAAGGACTTCTTTCAATATGCAACCGGCCAGTTCTCCAAAAAATGTGTATATTACCTAGAAGAAAATAAGTCACCAAGTGACTAATCGCTATTATTAATGTAATTAGTATTTATTTATTTATTAACCTCGTGATAATCACTGTATATTTTGTCACTTTACTCGCCATAATAATTGTTATAAATATGTACCCTCATATGCTGCCTCGGTAGCCTGAGTGTAATAAACCTGAAACTGAAACTGAAACCTTGGTTTGACCCGTTAGCACGCGAATGGCGCAATGGAGAATCTATTTCTAGCTCTTCCAAGCCGATTTCAGCTAAGATCCGCCCACCTCGTTACGTAGTTGAATCGATTTATATAGTTTTGAACCGTGATTTCTCAGAATTTTAATTTCAAGGTAATTATATACACAGGTAATCTATTAAAAATTCTGAAACTAATTTAATTGGGAGCTGTTGCTGTCTATGGCATCACCAACTCCCAGGTAAATCAGGTTCAAAATAATCAACAAAATGCTTAATAAATTGTAAATTTACGAAAGACATGATTCATACACTTTCGGTAAGGAATTCTCGACTGAGCCGGACTTGCATTATTTTAATTCTGTAGCCAGATAACACGTGACCTATTTTGATCGTCAGATAATGGACCTTTCCAGTTTATCCATCAATGATATCACGTCATGATCAACTACATGACGTCTAGGATTACGTCATAATCAATTACCTCACGAATGATGTAGATAAGTTTGTCACGGACACTTAATTGATGACGGACTAATCGGTGTTGTACGAATTGCATGCCGTTACTATTTAATAAACATTCTGTTGAATATTTTGAAATTAATTTGATTGGGCACATAGACAGCAACAGCAACTAGTCAAATTAGTTTCAAAATATTCAACAACTTACATGTACATTTTCCCGGAAATTAAGATTCAGGGAGTGTAAGGCTCGATCGACCCCAACGCGGCAAAGCGTGGACGGAGCTTAGCTAAAGATGAGCGGAGAATAGCTAAAACTGGATTGCTCCATTAAGCGACCTTCGTTCATAGCATTCATCACTAATGCACAGGCCTAATGCGTAAAGAGGAATTAAGAAGCGTTGTGAATGACACGAAATGGAAGATCAAGGGCGTGGGCGGCTCACAGACACACGGTTGTAAGTGCCAATGAAAATTAGGGTCAACTATTAAATATTTTGAAAAAAATTTTGCAGCAGCAGCTACCAGGCAGCTACCAGTCAAAAATAAGCAAAATGTTGCTGCAATTTGCTTGCGTCTGATCTTTTAGTTTAGCATGAAAAACGCGATTTCTTCATAAGATCGAGATAATATATTGTAGTGCTAAGCCAATTTAAGCTAACCATTTATAGGCTACCTGCATCAACATTTATAATATGTTTTGAGCGATTTTCAAGCGAAATATTTCTCACATTTTAAGACGTCGTTTGTCCAGAAATAACTACTAAATGCTGATATGACAATTTAACATTATAAAGAGGATCTGGAATGAGGTCCCATTTCATATCACTATTATCAAACGAGTCGAAAATTATTACATTGCATGAGCTTTAGCGAGTGAAATGTGATAATTTCGACGGGGTTGATAATAGCGATATGAAATGAGACATCATTCCAGATCCTCTTCAATTTATCACATCAACTGATATTTTGACAAATTTTCCAATAAACTCGAATCCAGAAACAGGTTAGAACGCACCATTTTGCGAGGTTATTTTTCGTCGCTGTAAAGCATCACTTGCTAAGAGTTCTGAATAATGCCCCTCAAAGAATAATGACAAACAAAGCATCGTTATTTTGGACTTGAAATGACTTTTAATCTAACTTTTAAAATTTCTGCATCTATCATGCAAATTTACTAACGTATTTCATAACTAGGCGGTATAGGTACGTATTTCATAACAGTAAACTACTAATATATTACCAGTCTTAGGCCGTGTTCTCACTAGAGACTTAATCGGGAATAACGCCATACAGTATGGCGTTATTCCGGATTAAGTCTCTAGTGAGAACACGGCCTGACTCAACAACTTAACGTATCCCGTCTTGTTTACATTTTCGCCGTCGACATCGATAAGAAACATTTGCGTTGTCGCGGGAAATTGTATAGATGTTTCCATTTGAAAACAATATTCAAGTAATCCGTTGTTATAAAACTAGAAAAACCCCTCGTTTTATAACTTTCATAGAGATTTCAAAATTTAAGGGCGGGCGCCATTTAAAATACCATCAAAAGGTTAATCGAAAATCAGCTCAGTTATATGAGGTAAATAATTACCACTAAATGCACCTCAAGCTTTTATAAAGGCCCGTTCGTCAATAATGAAGGAGTAACAATTTTAAAATTTACGGGTCGGTCACCCTCTTTGTGCTGATATCGAGAGTGACCCATAGAATATCATTCTCAAGTCTTATCAAGATCCATTCTACAGCAACGGACTATTAACGATTTAAAAATTTAATGGTGTGCGGGTTATTAAAACCCATTGATCAGGGCATCGAAATGAAAACTGAGCTATGTAATGATGTCGTAATGGGCCATTATGCCATTCTAAAGTTTTATCGAAATCCATTCATCAATAACTGAGAAAAGAGATTTTGAAATTTAAGGGTGGGGCGCCCTACTAAAACCCAGTAGGGCAGTGAGTAATTCGACAATCGGGCTCCGTAATGATGTCAAAATATGTTGTTAAATAACGGAGGAGTAATGATAAGAAAATTTAAGGGTGGGGCGCCCCACTAAAACCCAGCATGGCAATGACTTGAAAATCGGCCTCCGTAATAGTGTCCAAAGTTACCCAGACCATATTTCTCTCAAGTTCTATCGAGATCCATTTACCAATAACGGAGGCGAAGAAAATTTAAACTTTAAGGGTGTGACGCCCTAATAAAACAATGGGGCAGTAATTTCTCAATTGCGCTCCGCAATTCTGTTAAGAGTTGCCAATAAACCATCCTTGTCAGTTTTTCCCGAAATCCGTTCGTCAATAACGGAGGAGTAATTAAAAAATTTAAGGATGGAGTGCCCTACTAAAACCAGCAAGACAGTAATTTGAAAATTGCGCTCAGCAACGATGTCAAGAGATACCCATAGGGAATATCCCTCTCAAGGGTTATCAAGATCTGTTCAACAATAACGGAGGTGTAGCGATTTAAAAATTTTAGAGTGGACGTGGTGGAGTGCACTTATAAAACCCACCCGGGTGAGGAGGAATCGAAGGTTTTCTCGTTAACGGAGAAGTAGTAATTAAAAAACATAAGGGTGGGGCGGACAGGCAGACAGACAGACAGACAGACAGACAGACAGAACGGCTGGCAGACAGACAGACAGACAGACATACCCAAATACGTCCTACGATACTGTCTTTCCCCTATGTGGGTCCTGCCGACCTGAGAGTAATATTAATAATCATAGCGTTAAAATACCATTACGCAATTATCAATGACAAATTACTGATTTAGATTGAATAAACTCTAAAAGTAAATAATATTGAACTCTGAACCGTGTTTTTGTTCAAATACAACTAAACTTGTTTTACCTGGAAACGGTGTACGCCTAAATCCGCATGCACACACGCGCGTCGACAGGACAGCTCTCGCGCGGGTGCGATCCACGACACTCAGTCCTCCTCCCGTTGGTGACAGCCGTAGCGATGGCGATGACGTCGATGCTATTTCTTCTCGTATATGAAAGAAAGGTTGCGAGCCACAAGAAACCTCGGCGCTGAAACCTAGTTTTTCGGATTTACGGTAGTGTGTCGAGATTTGTAACACTGACATAGAATCGTTGGTATATACAGAGACGGAACTAAAGACGATCGCAGACTGTCGTATGTCATCCTATATACTAATATACGAGGCTTACCTCAAACACTGATATCACTGTTGTGATTATTTTGAGAGCATATTGGCTGTAAGTCGTATTTGATGAGGTAGTGTCAAGATGCTTTCGAAATAATCTGTAGGTTTTAACTCTATTTTCATTAAAATAAAAAAATCACATTCAGTATGTAGAATGAAATGTCTGTATAAAATATCCCGAATCTTTTATATACCTATTATTGATAATAATAATGGACGTGGGTTTGAAATAATAGGTTACACGCACGTGCGCGCCTCGAGAAATGATCGAATACGATCGAAGACGATGTCATTCGCCCACTTGCTTTTTAAATAAAAGAACACTCAAAGAGTTCTACATTCGACATTTTTCTTATTGGAAAAAAGCGATAAGCGACTTGACACTCTCATCAGCGGGCGCGAGACGAGCGGAGATATGATCAGAAACCTTTATCTCGGATCAAGGATGAAGTTATTTGCCAATTGTCAATACAAACTATTAGTGCAGACGTATTTTTGTCTAACCAGAGGAACACATCATTAACCCCCCATAAACCCTTGTAGCTTGGACAACTTCTCCAAGAGTCCACTGTCTGGACATAGGTAAATATATCTACAGCGCTGCTAAAAAGAAAACGTTACATGTTTCCGAAACAAAGTAAAACGTAAGGATTACTGTTGCAGATTTTGAACATAATTGGACTGGAAGACATTGCTGCCTAAGGCAGCAATGTCTTCCAATCCAATTGTATGCAAAATATTCAACATATCATTTCTTACATCGTGTTCAAAATTGTACTAACATGTTTTTGTTTTTGTGTTTATATGCTGACCTGTATTATGCACATACGTAGGTTACAACAGTTTGGGAGGCAGTCAGCTGATGAAGAGAGCGTATTTCTAATTTCCGTAATTCGGTCCTGGCAACACATCTTCCAGAATACGAAACTGGACAACTTGACCTATCCAAGTCACACGTTTCGGACTGCTAAGGTTTTACACAGATATATAAACAGGGAAGGGATAAGAAAAAAAATAGAAATATGCACTCCTTGAATGGATCCGTCTGTTCACACTCGTCCATTAGACGTTGGCGTATTGCATACGTCGCCATTTTTACATTTGAAATTACCCAATTAGCCAAACGATGATGAATTCTGCGTTCAGATTTGGGTAGCTTTTTGAGGTATTATTAATTCGCGGTTAATGAATTATTCACACGCCATAAGATCTATGCACTCCACGGCCATGTTCATACATTTGACGCTCATGAAGGATTCGAACCCACGGCCTTTGTTTACCACATACATTGGCTTAAACAAAGCTTATTTAGTCTATGTGGGAGCACAATAAGATCACTGCCGTATGACCATGTCTCCTACTTGTGTACACATATGATACAATAAATAAATCAAGAGGCGGAATAAACATAAATGATGATCACACACCCTGAGCCAATAGACGTTTAACTTAGAAAAAAGCCTTTAAATTCAAGATCAGTGTTTTCCACAGTACACATGAGATTGTCAAAGGTCCAAAAGCCTAGAAATTCGTTCAATAACCCTTCATTTTTTAAATAGTAAAATTCAATGTGAATCCGTGATCTAATTCTAGATATGCAATCTTTGAGTGTATCCGTCCATCAGACGTTGGCGTGTTGCATACGTCGTCATTTTGATATTCGAAATTACCCAATTAGCCAAACGATGACGAATTCTGCATTCAGATTTAGATGAACATTGCGGACAAGAAACTCCTTGTATATAATCAACCGGATGGAACTCATCAATCTCCATCAAATGGAGGACAATTTGTCTAATGGCTAGAAGTAATGGCCGAAGACATTACACGTTATTAACATATGTCCAAGGTCCTCCTTCTCACCACATTCTACACAATCATCATTAGTACGGTACCCGCTCGGTAAAGATACACCCCTCTATTCAATGACCCATGTAACATTTTCCACGATATGTCAGCTTCATAATTGTTGAATGGCTATTCATAAAAGCAACAGCAAGATGCTACCGATGAGGGATCCAAGGTTAGAATATCTTCCATATATATTGTTAACAGAGTTCCTTAAATTAGCTGTATAGTGTTTCAATAATGACAATTTATATAGCTCTCTTTTGCAATTGGTATGTATGGACACGGTAAATACAATCTTTAAAAGCACACAATAGCTCAATTTCACACAATGAAAGGGGAATATGGCCAGGGCGTTTGAGCTTATCAATCCGTTCGTGTAGAAGACTGTTCCACAATGCATCTAGCTTTATGTTCAAGGACCGTTTAGATCGATGTCGGATTTTAGGACAAATGGCATCAATAGTTATCTTTTGATCATTATGTACAATGTCGCCAATAGTTGTGACATCTGAATTAATAAAATCTTCGTAGAGAAAAGTAAACCCTGCTGTGCCATTTTTGATGAGTGGATTGAGGAAAAGTGGTTCATTTAAAACATCTGCTTTGAAAATTGTTTGTGATATTCTTGAAACCTTGAAGAAAAACCAAGAGTTTAATAAGCATCTATAAAAAACAAGATATGTCATTACGGATGTTAACATCAAGTTTAATAAAAAATTAACTGTCGATCATATTTCAAATTGTGGTCTTGTTTCAGGAATCAGCTGGTGAACATGATACATGAATGATTGTAATTTAAGCAACAGAAGGCCTGTAAATTAGAAATGCGAAAGGCTCGTAATTGAGACTGTAGATGTACTAATCCTTGCCCGCCATTATCTAGTGGCAGGGATAGTAATTCTCTCGTTACCCAATGCTTTCCTTGCTAAACGAAGTTAAGTAGACATTTTTGAATGGAATGTACTAGTTCAGCAGATGGATCCACAACAGCCCACCTATGTCAAAGTTTCGAAGCAGCACGCTTTGCGATAATACGGCCTTTGAGTGACAGTGCTTTTGATAGCGCTAACCAATTGACAAGTTTATTATTTACCGCCATTTCTAGATATTCCCAGTTCTTATTAGAATATGTCAGATAATTGCCGATGTACAGATCCAAGAACTTTTAGACCATCACTATTCCATTTAATCCCCAACGGTTGGTCAGCTTGACCCTTCCATAATCACACCCATAGATCTCCCGTCTTTCCCAAATTAACTTTAGCATTGGACGATGATTCATATATATGTATCCAATACTGTAGAGTACAAATATCGTCATTTGAGGTAGTAAAGGATGTTACATCGTCGGCATAGCCTGGACGTAAGCAGCATTTTCATCCGTAGTATTAGGCAATACTGTTCCCTCCACTCCCCTGTTGGAACATAGGTTGTGCAACAGTGCACCATATAATGAACAGTCTTGTTTAATACCACGTTTGAAAGAAAATGTGGTAAAATTGTTAATTTTAAATAAGCTTTGAGTGTCATTATACGGTGTGTGAATGCATCTTAAAAATATTCTTCAAAGCCAAAAGAATTTAGAGTATTTAGTAAATAAACACGCTTCACACTGTCAAACGCCTTTTCCTGCTCAAGTGACACTACGGCTAGAAGTAATGATAGTAGTGATTAACCTGCTATTAGTAGCGATCTTCCGCCGTGGAGTGGAATACAATAGCTCTGATCCTCGTGAATTTTTCTGGTAGAATTTTACGTATACGGTTGTAAAGGACTTTCGAAAATATTTTTAAATCCACGCACAAAGGAGAAACGGGCCTCCAATTATTTAGAAGACTGAGATCAATAATGTAATAACTTCTCGTCTACACGATGTAGCCAGTCTCATATCTATGATTGATTGATTAAAGACAGAAAGATTTGCCAAAATGTTTTATAGAACTCAGATGGCAAGCTATCAATACCAGGCGATTTATTGTTGCTCAATTTATTAACTGAAACAGAGGCCTCTGAAAACTCAGTGGCATTTTCTAGATCGCATTTCGAGATTTCGCTCACTTGCGGAAGATCAGCTAACAACAGATTCTGGGATCTTTTACATATGGCCACTATAGAAATCAGAAGCATACGTTAATATATCTGAATCTGTATCTACAATTGTACCATCTGCCAGCCTTAAATGTCAAATTGTCTTGCTTGTTCCACGTTTGTGTTCAAGATTTAACAAAACATTTTGCCGGGATAGCTGACTCATTAACATGCTGAAAGTGAGACCTCACTCAGGCGCCTCTGGCTTGCTGTTTGAGAGGCATCGCAAACGGTGTTTGCTTTTGTTTCAATTGAATGGTACATATATGCTACAATCTTTGAAGGTAAGATTCTCCAGCTAGTAAAAGATGAATCAAAATCCACTTCCTCCTTACATGTCCAGCAGCAAACGTCATTAGACAGCAACACCCTACATCATTCTCAGAATTCATCTCCAAAAAACTTAGTTCAACATATAGGAATAGAATCTTCAGAAATAAAAAAAACCCATTACTCAGCTTATTATAGATTATCGAAAACTGGAAAACACTGATATTCTACGACTTGGAAAATCATTCCCGTCTGACCCTTGTAAGCCTAAGCCGCGCTATGGTACACGCCCTCCATAGGAAACGGCTTCATTACACACCTTAAGAGCAAAGCAACAAGAAACTATCAACCGTCTCAACTTTATTACAAATACATCACTACTACATCATCACAACGTGTGTATACCGTATTAATTAATAAGTCGACGAGTGGAATTATCGAATATCATAACTTGTACATTGATTTATAGACTGAACATTCGTCATATAAGGATGTGGGAAATTTTTCCCCCTCACGGTGCTCCTACCACAGGAGGAATCTACGAAGCAAAAATAAAAAGAAGAAGAAGAGTGATATATTGTCAATCTTTGGTAGCTCTGCTGATGGGCGGTCTTTGGGTGTACACCAAGCTTAGGTTTTAGCCACACCGTCAGTAATTGTATTAAAATGCGAAAATATCGCTTCCCCTCTCCATATCAATCGCCATATCGATTCGTCTGCAGTATTAGTATGCGTATCCTGTAGAGACACTATGTCAGACAACAGCTCTGGGCATAATGGACCTTTCCGGTTTAGCTATGACCCCTCCATATCTAGCTAAGCTCCACCCACACCTCGCTCGTGTTGGGATCGATCGATCTCTGAACACCCTGACTATCAATTTCCGAAAAAATACACAGGTAAGCTGTTGAATATTTTGAGAATATTTTGAAAATAATTTGACTTGGTGCTGTTGCTGCCTAAGGCAATAGTCAACAGCATGTTTATTAAATAGCAAAGAATTACAAAGACTCTTATCGGACTCTTTGAGATTTGATGACGGTCTATATGGAACCCTTTGTGACGTAATGATTGTGAGCTGAGCTGATTATGACGTCATATGAGGTCAGATGATGGATGGATACTCTGGAAACGTGAATTGATTAAAAATCCGAAAACGATTAAAGGAATCACCACAACCCCTCGTATTTAGTGATACAAATGAATAATTTGCCATGCCCAAGGGTAATAAGATATAATGAAATGTAATAATGCTAGCCATAAGTGATTAATGTTATGAAAAATGCTGGTTAAGCAACGTTTTAAATAATTTTTACGGCTACGGTGTAACTTTGAAATGATTTTGCTAATGCGATATTTCAATTTTTACTCGATAGTTGATGTATTAATAATTTTAAGTTTGGCTGATGATCCCGACACCTATCTATAAGCTTTTAAATGTATTTTAGGCTTTCAATAAAACGTTTTACATCTTCATGCGACGAGGGTGCGTCCCTTGAATCTTCTTAATCTGTGACATCTAAAAATTCCGATACAATGACATACTGTCGCCGTCTGAGTTGTCCTCTTCAAAAGAATTCAATAACCAATTCTTCTGGGCAACAGGCAACATTTCATCAGCTTCCGCAAAAATTCGCACACTGTCGTTAGGCAATCTAAAAATAGAGGCGTGACTTCTACGAGAATACACTCGATCGCGATCTCGCATCGAAGGAGATCTCGCGAGATACGAATGTGTCGTTAGGGTCCTGGTTTCAAGCAAAGGCTTGTTGAGATAAACAGTTTACACCTGGTTTGATGTATTCTGTGTATAAAACACTGACACTGCCGAAATTAGCTCAGTGGCAGCAATTGCTGTGTCTTGCTACATCTCTGCCTCGCGGTGAACTTCAACCTGTAAAACGCTATTATCATCAACAACACCATCACCACCACCATCATCAATCATCATTTTGTACTTCACTGACCATACAAATAGAGAATTTAGCAGTTTCGTTTTGAGACATAACCACCACCACCACCACCACCACCACCACCACCACCACCACCACCACCACCACCACCACAACCACCACCACCACCACCACCACCACCACCACCACCACCACCACCACCACCACCACCACCACCACCACCACCATCACCACCACCACCATCATAATTTAATTCTTCAAACGGATTGTTCAGTTGGATTCGCTGACATTTTTTACTAGATGACATTCTAGGCGATTTGTTCAGCGACTGCCTGATTAATGAATGTTTTGTAGATTTGTCATTTAATGCTGCCGATGTTGACGGAGATCCAGGAAAATTGTCATCATTACCGATCACGTCATTATTGAAGCTTGTATTGTTGACATCGCTATTGATCACACCAACTGGGCCAGTTTCTGAATTCGATTTAAACACAACGTTATTTGGACAGGATAGGGGAAAATGTCCTTTAACGTGACAATTAAAGCATACGATTTCAGCCCACTAAATAAAGAGACGATGGGCTTTATCATCACAGACGATATCAATAGATTCAGCTAGTACTGTACCATTTTCAAGCACGATTTGTAACTGTCTTTTGAAGCGTTTCCCATGTTACTCGATGATTTCACTGGATCATGTCAAAGTGGCTTTAAATGTGGACGCAGCAGCGCAGACATTGTATGGGCGGAACGCATGGCGTGTCAGTAATCATGTCGAAATACTGAGATTTCCACAGAATGGGCATTGACATTTCACGAGTTTTCGACACAATTATACGCTCACAGATCCTAGATGTAGTAAGCCAGGCAAGTTGCAATGACGATGAGCTGCGACTAGTGAGACTACTACTTACAGCCGCCAAGCTGAGTGTGCGAGTCAAGTGATTGAAGACTGCAGAGTTTGAGACACCAATCCGCTTCCCACAGCGAGATGGACTATCCCTTGTGCTTTTTACCTGTTACGTACCTTGCTGTACTGAACTTAAAGATTCAACATTACCAAACCACCCAGTGTCCATACTGGGTGTGGATAGAGATAGAATCAGCCGATGATTGAACTCCAGAGATGAGGGGAAAACCCATTTTTGAACTACTCCCAATAGCCGCAAGCAGATTAAATAAGAATTGCTTTATGCATTTTTCCAAAACAGGGCTTACCTTCTTACAGCTATCGAAAAAGCATGAAACTAAAGAAAATGACACTCCTACTCCGTAGCGGCGAACCAAGGAGGAAAAGTAAAATACTGGGCTCACAAATCTGCAGGCCTGCTACTATTGCTGCACGTTGCGTCATGTAGAGCATAGATTTCCAGTCCTTATGGATTTCTAGGGAAACGACTACGTTCATACAGCGCAACATGCGTATCTTTGATGCTGTATAGCTGTAACAGCTGGACGGCTCCAAAGGCAGCTCTAGACAAACTTGATGCCTGCTACCGCAAACATCTCCGCATAATCACTGGACACCGATGCCCAGACAGCAAAATTTCCAACGATGGACTATACAAGGGGTGTAATACATTGCCGCTGTCCGTAAAAGTCGTCCAGCAAAGATGCTCCATGTTTGGCCATGTGCTAAGGATGCAAGAAAACACACCAACACAGGGAGCCTTAGAATTCTCCCTACATGGAACCAGCAAAAAGGAGAGGACGGCATTGCAAAAACCAGGACCCGGCACACTCAGATCAAAAATGGACCTGAGGAAGCTAATGATTTGGGCTGAGGACACGAACTAAGAAGTCCTGATTGCAGCTGTGGATTGGTTCTACTACTACAGCCACAGATGACAGTAATCATGCATAATTAGTAACAGTCCTAATTAGTAACCCCAGATATTTTATGTCTTACAATGTTTCATCCATAACTGCTATCATTATTTTATACGTCTATGTTTGAGAGTTTCTAGTGGCCGTTGTTTGAGATCTCTAGTGGCCGAAGAGATTCTTCTTACTTCCGAGCTCAGTGAAAATTATGTCGTAAGTGATGGACAAGATGCCAGTAGTCATTGAAAGATCATGTTCCAAAAGAATTTTGGTTGAAGTCGAAAGTGAGAATATTCTTAATTGGTCACTAATTAGTACCCGTCTTAATTCGACAAACATTTCATGTCTTAAGTTGTGCTATTTCAATCAGACAGCCGAGCGAAATAAACTTCTCTTGAATCGGATGTTTAACTAACATTTTATTTTAAAAGTGCATTAAGGGTCAATTTTCTGGTCCCATTGGGACCAAACCCCAGGATTGCGCAACTTTCCAAGGTCCCCATCATTCATGAATCAGGGACCTTTTGAACTCAACGTTATGAACAGGGGACAGGATCTCCAGCTATATGGAAACCTCTGAGAAGTTTCGAGTGATAAGGATTTGCATGGCTGACAAAATTATAATATGGGCTGATTTCTGGAAATAATGCCACGCAGGGCATAGGCAGAGATTTCCTGTCATCCTGTCAGTTTTATACAAATTAAAACCATAATAGCTAAATCTGTTCTTGAAAATCAGGGTATTTGCTTGTTAAATCCGCATTTGTAGGCCAAGAGAAGACTATGTCTGAAAATTTTCCACTGAAATAACTGGCTCTGTTACCGAGCCAGTCATTTCAGTGAAAAGTTTCAAAAATAGTCTTCTCTTGCCTTGCAAATTAACGTTCATTAAACCCGCCGCAGAGGCAGGTTTTGCCTGTTTTCTACATTACAGGATTAACGAGTGCAACCCATAGCAATCTTATTAATATAGTAATATTTCTATGGTACACCCACATTGCCATTACGTTAGCCGCTTCTAAATTTCTATCGTTCATGTTTCCCCTAAGCATTCATATCCTATTTATAAACCGGCACTCTTATTCGCTACCTCACCATGTGTTGCTCTTATGCCGTAGGAACTTTCGTTCTAACAACAATCAATAAAGCATCCGCTGTGTGACTAGAATGTTCATAATTTTGCGTCGCATTCTTTTTCTAGAATTCTGCCTCCGGTAGGAGTACCGCTATCGGATTATTGTATTCAGTTTATTGGCAACCAAAGAAAATTATCTTTCACATATGTTAGCAGCACCCGTAGCAGCGATATACGCCAGTGTCTTATACACAAAATATGTATGGTTTTCTATTTAAATTAGGATAATATCGGCAGTTGAATGACATAAATACAGTGACAAAACGGGACAATTGACGCAAATCTATTGTGACGACTGTGACGCGACCAATTGAGTTTGCTGGGTGTCAGAACTCTCACTCCACCCCAAACTACCCCTAATGGGTCAGCGTCATGGGACATGCGAATCGGTCACAAAGCGCAACTTTGTGCGCAAGATGTGAACAAACTAAATCATTGAGAAAGACACCAGTAGAGGGATCCATCTCTAGCTATGCCCCGCCCATTTCTAGCTATGGCCTGCCCATTTCTAGCTAAGCTCCGCCCAGTTTGTACGTGTGTTGGAATCAAATCCAATTATGTTCAAAACATGCAATAGTGTGTTTTATTTTGCTTTGGGAACAAACACACTACATTATTTCTAAGCTGTACTGAGTTGCGCAACGCAGAGAACTGGTAGTGTATCTGGTGTGCTATATAGCGAGAGTGTTTATAAAAATGTTTTTAAAAATGTGACTGACAGACATAGAAACTGACAGACATACTGATGCATATTAGCTGCGAGTCACATGGCGGACAATGTGGGCGTACCACTGACCTTTAACCTTTTCGATGCCTAAACTAGGCCAAGAATATAAAAAATATTTGCTTATTGAATGCCCATTTGCAGGCTGAGAGAATATTATTTTTGGAAATTTACCACTGGAGTGACAGGCTCGTTTATCGAGCCAGTCGGTCCAGTGGTACAACTTTCAAAAATAGTATCCTCTGGGCCTGCAAATTGACATTGCCTAAGACCACGGCAGAGGCCGGTTTTGCCTTGAAAGGGTTAACAATGGCCCTCCCATTTCCCGTAAAGCTCCGCCCATTATTTACACGTGTTCGAATAGTTTTAAAACTTTTGAAATCTCAGTTCCCAGACTAAATTCAAAGTAGCGATATGCAGGTATTTAGATATTTAAATATTTAGAAATTAACTTGACTGGGACAGTAACAGCGTCCAGTCGAATTAGTTTCAAAATATTGTACAGAATATTTATTAAATTGTAAATTCATCAAAGACACAGGAATTCGTACACAACTTTCGTGACAGAATTTACATCAATTTGAATGTGACGTCAGCTAGCGTGTGCCGTTTCTTGATTATGACGTCAACTACCTGCGCGACATATCGGATCCTTTTATTTATGCTGATATATATCCACTGTAACCTTCACCAGTCGCCTACACATAGTGCTAATAAGCGTATTGAATACACAGATTAATAACTACTGCCTGCCTTCTGAATTTCCTCAGACCACAGCTTCGATATTGGTTAACTCTGGATATGCTGAATATTTAAAAAACAATTTGACTGAAAGTTGTTGGTGGCTAAGCCACCAACAACTTCCAGTGAAATTGTTTTCAAAATATTCAACAGGTGCAGAGTTATTGCCTGTTGAAATTATTGTCTGGTGGCTTGCAGTCGTCAAACAGTTAATGCTAATAAAGAGGAAGCGGTGATTCGTCACAAACAGAGGCGTATAAAAGAACGTATATGCGTTTAAGTATGGTATTTTAGTACATTTTCTCACAACTCATCTCACCTATTAGAGGCGGAATACTATCGACCTTCTAAATCAATATTACCCTCTAAATACACGCTGAGGATGACATTTATTTAATTCTATTCTCAAAACTTCCTGATAAGTATATTTTGAAAATTATTTCTTTGAAAGTCCTAGCAACGAATTTCAGTCATAAACATTTGGAGAAATATTTAATTTATCAGCTGTCGTGCAGGTGTTTAGCACGCGTTGTTTGGGTGTTCATAATTTGATTGGTATCTAAGGCCAGATTTATAAGTCGAACTTCTCTTGTGGCGTGCCAGCTAAATTTGCCTGAAAATGACAGAGTCCACTATATAAATCAACCAGTCGTCATTAGCACGGCGTGACAGAAATTTCGACTTATAAAACGGGCCTGAAGGTGCCTGCACACTAACGCGATTTTGAACGCGAGAGCGAAAGCGAAAATAATTCAACCCTATTTAATTAGTAATGCAATACACACTAGCGCGAATGCGACCGCGAACTCAATAGCGCGTTGAGCGCAAAGCGACAGAACTAAAAAAATCTTTATTTTTCTTTTTCGCGCTCGTAATCGCTCTGACATTCGCGTCGCGTTAGTGTGCAGGCACCTTAAATTATGCACCTATTGTTACCATACATACCGGTTTTAACCTGCCTTTAAGGTCTCGACAGTCTTATTGTAACGCTTTTATATTTTTAATCCTCCACAAAATTCTCAATTTCAAAGTCATAGTCGCCAGTCATTACGGTATGTTGGCATTGACTGGGAATCGAACCCACAACCGGCGAAAGCGCTAATTAATACCATAGCTACCACGCTTCCACCACGCCAAGACAATTAGATTCCAGAGGAATCTTACAGCGAAGACGAAGTATATTTTTAATTAATGCCACTGGCAGGAACAGGTTCGAGCAGAATTAGCTTGAAACTATCCAACATACTATTTCGTACATAATGGATAAATCCACTTTATATGCCCCCCGACTTTATGCGCTTTGCACGTGTTGGGATCGATCTAACACTGAATCTCAATTATCAGAAAACTATACAGGTAACCTGTTGAATATTTTGAAACTAATTTGCCTGGGCGTTGTTGCTGCCTATGGCAGCAACAACGCCATCTCAAATTGGCTTCAAAACAGTCAACATAATGCTAATTAAATAGTAAAGACATACAGTTCGTACAACTGACGGTGTATCAAAAGTTCATGACGGACTTAGCTCCGTAATTCATTACGTATTTGATTGTGAAGCCAACCTACATGTGACGTCATTTGGTTATGACCCCATATATTTGAGTGGCAGATTAGATCCATCACTTTGCCATATCAGGTCGGACTGGATGTTGTTGCTTGAGATGGTTAACACAATACCGCTGAACCTAATCGAGGTATATTGAATTGTGTAGCTATTAGACTACTGAATCTTGACCTCATGACCTCACGTAATTCCCCGTGAATACGTTAGACCATGACTTATGCTATTTTAAAAACAATGTGGAGTGATCAGATCTGTCACTCAAGTATCTGACTCCATAATCAAATACCTCAGTTGTTAGTTGACGTCACAATCAAAATGGCGTAGGTTCGTCACGAAAATGGCATTGTGTGTCACAGAAGTGTCTGATTCGCATGGTTTAAAAAAAAATGAATTTACAATTTAATAAATATCCTTTTGAATTTTTTTGAAATTAATTTATCTGGTAGCGGCTGCTGCAATAGGCAGCACGCGTCCCCAGTCAAATTAGTTACAAAATATCCAAGAGCTAATCTGTATAGCTATATCGATTCGAACAAACTACAGCGTGGGCGGCGCTTAGCTAGAAATAGGTGTGACATTGATAGAACTGGACCCCTTTATTAGATGTATATTAGATAAATCCTTGTTGGTTTAAGTAGCAACACGTTTCTACCCAGCAGCATGGATTGTGACTGTAACCTTTCGATCACCTATACCAAGGAAGCGACACTATTTTTCTTAGATACGCAGATCGGCTTTCATCTTGGTGGTGATATAGGCTGCTATGCATTCAGATACGCATCTTAGAACCACACAATTTGTTTAAAAACACATTTTATTGTGTACAAAGGGGTTGGGCACAAATTCTAACAATTCTATTTTCGCCCTCTTCCATTAACCGCACCACCTCTCAGAGAGTAAAATTGTGATTTTAATAGGAGTTTAAAATTGCATTTTATATTGCATATACACCTTTCATTCGATACCCATACTAATGCAACTGTATCAAAGTCTAACAGCATAGGAGGGTTAATTAACAGAACATTCAGTTACATAGATGGAACCATGCTTCCCGTGAACTAAGCGGAGGAACATTACTGTTAAATACCGCATGCCTACTCGGAGCCAGCAAATACAAAGCCAGGAGAGGATGTCGTTGCATAAATCTAAGCGTGCTACGAGGTGATCTCAAGAAAGCAGGACTCGGTACACTCAAGTCAAGAATGGACCTGAGGAAGCTAAGGATTTCGGCTGAGGGCATGACACAGTGGGCAACAGCGAAGAAGGACGGATTGCAGCTGTAAGATGTTTCTACTACTACAGCCGCAGAATACAGTAATCATCATCATACAGATGTTGCAATGACCTTCACCTTTGGCCTTGCTAGCATTCTGATCACTCCACTTGATATAGGGAAGCACGTGTCCAAGGTTAGCTCTAATAAGGTGAACTAATCTCGAGATATAAGTCGATATGTCGAGGTAAGCAAAAAACTTAACAGTATCAAGGTCAGAGTAACGATCGATATTCTAATTTTCGCCAATAATAAAGACAAATTTAGACATAAAAGTAAATGTTAGGTGGGGCGGAGTGTAACTAGGAGTGTATGGGGCACACCGCAGCTCACGCGGGGATCTCATCTGCACTACAGCACTTCCCTCAAAGCACTTAGGGACCCCCGAAAAATGTCAACCAACATAATTAACAACTCTAATGCTTTCATGGAATGTGACGGGAGTACTCACTCTAGGATTCCTCCAGATTCGGATTCAGATTCAGATTCTTTATTTACACTCAGGCCGTTTTACACAGCATATGAACAACATATAATATTGCATTTATAGCGGTAGTGAATATTCATCTATATAAATAGTAAAAACCTAGTAGTAGTAGTTGTAGTAGTAGTAGTAGTAGTAGTAGTAGTAGTAGTAGTAGTAGTAGTAGTAGTAGTAGTAGTAGTAGTAGTAGTAGTAGTAGTAGTAGTAGTAGTAGGGGGCGCGCTCTTAAGATATCCCTGAACCCACCCATGCCATCGTGATATATGGAATAGAGCGATCCATTTTTAGCTATGCCCCGCCAATTTCTAGCTATACCCCGCCCATTTATAGCTATGCCCACCCATTTATAGCTAAGCTCTTCCAACTTTTTACGTGTGTTGTAACTATACAGGTAATATTTTGAATATTTAGAAACTAATTTGACTGGTTTCTTGCTGCCTATGGAGACAACAGCCCCCATTGAAATTAGTTTCTAAATATTCAACATGACGTTTATTAAATTGTAAATTCATCAAAGACATACAATTCGCACAATTGACGGGCTTTTCCCGCTCCATGACGAAGCCATAATACGTCATAGTAATTGTGACGTCACCCACGTATGATGTAATTGGTTATGACGTCATAAATCTGAGCGACAGATGGGACCCGTTCGTGGGCCTACGATTTTAGGCAATTTCCATAATAATAATAATAATTGCAAACCTGTCAATCGTTGTATCATCGCCGTTTCTGCCCTTCCTTGTCCTTCAGACTTGACCTTGGTCTTGATAAAGTCACATAGAATTAAAAATACACAGACACTACATTGGTGTCACCTCGTCTCCGGACATAAAATGCCAATCTCTGCCCTTTTGTAAGGGCATGGCGAGAACAGTCCCATCACATAATCCTCAATTTACTTGCTTCCTGTTCATATGGACGATCAGAACTGATGAATACACTTGCCAATGTTCAGAATTCAGATCAACCCATGCGAGTTATCGGATATGCATAGATGCAGTACGCGTCATTCGTTCTGGGAATTTGCGCTAATGACGGAAATGAGTTGCTTTAGCTACAGTCCAGAAGTGTTCAACTACCTGCTTCCTTCTCGGTGACCATGAGCACTTTTTTTCATGACACTAATGTCGTCTCGAGGTGAGCACGAGGTGACATTCTGGATGTAATTGTTATGACGTGTTTGCGTAGTAGCAACTAAGGTGACTTGCTAATGATCCGTTCCGCGTAGAGTTCATTCCCAGACAAGTTCGTTTTAACCGTCTGGCTGTTGAGTTTTTGCAGACGACATATTCCCGGGGTTATATCTCTAGACCTAATAAAATATTTTGACAACAATTTGACTGAAAATCCTTGGTGGCTTAGCCACCAGTGGCGTAGCCACCAAAGACTTTCAGTCAAATTGTTGTCAAAATATTCAGGAAATCTTCTTGCCTATGCACATTGAAATTATTGTCTGGTGGCCTGCAGCAACGAGACAGCTCATGGCGATTTATTATCAAACTGCGTCATAGTTTTAAAATTATTTTCGAATGAATGGCATCCCAACGACGTGTCAACTGCCAGTAGAATCCTATTTAAGACACTTAACATAATGTTGATCATAATAAATAAATAATTAAATAACCTGGTGTTTCTACTACAATGTATATGCATATAGACTGAAATGTGTCAAACACTGGACACGGGATTCGCTGCCCGTGACTGCGCTGACCAGCCGGCGATATGACAATTATCAACCAGCCTACGGGGGTGGTGGCTCGGCATAGACCGTCTGATTAACAGCTAATAATTAGGTGTCAAGATTACGGTACATCTCATGGATAAGTTAACACGTTTCCCAAAAAAAGAAACAGGCATGTATTGGCTAGAATGAAATGTTCTGTTGAATATTTTGACCATAATTGGATTGGTAGACATTGCTGCCTTAAGCAGAAACGTCTTACGATCCAAGTAGGGCCAACAGATTCAACATATATTATTTGACTTTGAAAACAACAAATTTATTTCTAAGATGTACTGCACGAAACAGTACCCGGGCATTGTATCTTAAAGGGCCAGTGTAGTGTTGATTGGTATAGATGGTATCTCCTCAAAGAATAGGGCATTTTCTACTCATATTAATACGGTTATGGGATATGCTGTGCCAATTTTAACGAATTGTTAATATCAATGTCAAATGTTAAACGTGGTCTTGTCAATGAGGTTGTTTTAGAGCGAACGTTTACCATGACTACAGGTAGCTGATGCAGAGCGAAGCTAATTATCTCACCTTTAACGGTGTTCTCTCACACGTATTATTATCAGCTGTCATACGTATAATTAGACCTTTCTAAGAATTGCACCGCTGCTAATGCTAATTTGGCTTGTTTGTTTGACGTCCTCGTTGTCGCCATCGTCGTAGTCGTCCTCATCATCAGGCAAATACCGTAAACATTAGTATATAGTACATGATTGGTATTTCAAAATCCTCACTTTCAAAGTCCATTACCAGTGACAATAACCATAAGAATATCAGCTGTCATACGTATACCTAGAGCTTTCTAAGAATTGTACTGATGCTAATTTGGTTTGCTTGATTATGTGTCTGTTGTTGTTGTTGCTGTTGTTGTTGTTGTTGTTGTTGTTGTTGTTGTTGTTGTTGATGATGATGTCGTTGTTGTTGTTTATGTCAGAGGCATCGTTGTCATTGTCATCGTCGCCGCCGTTTCCACCCACTTCGTCGTCGTCATCACACTCGCTATTGTTGCTGTTGTCGTCGTCGATGTTATCGTTGTTGTTATTTTAGTTGTCGTTCCTACTATAGCTATTGTTGAGTTCTTGTTGATTATGGTGATGGTGGTGATGATTCGGTTCTCGTAATCGTCGTCCCCATCGTCGTAGTCGTCGTCGTCATCATCACGCTTATAATATAGGTACATCGTACATGATTGGTATCTCATAATCGTCGCTTTCAAATTGACCTCGCCCCCCCCCCCCCTCCCCACTATTACTCACTCACCCACACTTTTTCCCTCCCTCCCTCTCTCCATCCATCCACCCACCCACCCACCCAACCACCCACCCACCCACCCATCCATCCATCCATCCATCCATCCATCCATCCATCCATCCATTCTCTCTCTCTCACACGCACGCACGCACGCACGCACGCACGCACGCACGCACGCACGCACGCACGTACGTACGTACGCACGCACGCACGCACGCACGCACGCACGCACGCACGCACGCACGCACACACGCACGCACGCACTCTGTCTTCTCTGCCAATGTCACGCGAGTGCATTAATAATGATGTTCAATTACGCAATACGTCGTCGATGGTTAAATGCACTTCGGTAAGAGGACACCAGACAGTTCTAAACGTGCGTTGTCTGCTAAATAGCAATTCAATGCGCCAAAACCATAATGGTAATGACTGGTTCCAGTTCCGCAAATTCCATTCCATTTTAGCAGTTAAATTAATTAAAGCTGACTACACACACACACAGATAAACATCGATTTCAATAAAAACCTGTCTTAAGCGACCGCCTTATAAAGCATAATTAACACTTAGTCATCATAAACAGGTGTATCGTAATTATACATGTGACTTGCTCAATGATATGCCTTTGGAGCCAAAGATTATGGTCCTTTAAGACAGGTGGTCTGTTGACAACCTGTTATAAAAAAACACATTCTTTGGCTCCAAAATGCATGTGGTCCTTTAACCAGTGTGGATTAAATCACGTAATCGGTGCTATTCTGAACAAAATGAAACTAATATGATGGGAAGGGTTTACAGCATGCGTTTGTATCTTTGAAGTATGAATTACACGTGACATCAATCGGACTTAGTATATCTCAGTCAGGATGATTATTTTCGCGTGCTGTTGCTAAGTTTATGCTTGTTATTTCGAAAGCAAGATGACTAAACATTTTTGCTGCATTGTCCATAAATAAGATTCAAGCAAATTGTTCTCAGAATACTTCGAGACAGAAAAATACAACGTGAGAATCTTGTGGATTTACCTAGCCTACATATACTACTTCTGATATCGTGGCTGCTTTGCCGAGACTCACGCACGCGGGTATCCGCATACACGCACGAACACCCCTACGCGCATAAGTACACACGCGCGCACCTACACGTACAAGTACACACGCACGCACAAACACATACGAATATACATCGTTGCCTGACCCTGGCATTATGAATATATACGACGAAGATATTGGCATTCATATAACAGGACACGGCCTTCTCTTCTGGAATGAAGTGGTTTACATGTGCGGGGTGGGGTAGGGTGGGTGGGGTGGGGTGGGGTGGGGTGGGTGGCGTGGGGTGGGTGGGGTGAGTTGTGTGCTTAGATAATAACCAACGATAACATAATTCTAAACTTTGGGGGTCAAGATCTAAATCTTATGGTACGTTCGACTAATGATACTTTGAATATTGTGCAATCAACTGCAATTTGTTGACCATGGTTACCTATAGTTCTGCAGTCGTCATTATGTTGTCATCGATACGATTCCCATATTTGACGCGCATTGACTACGTAACTAGATCGTAGATGATATGTTACGAGTGGCACACCCATCTATGCGACTAGGTATTCCCCGATTCCGTGTGTGTGTATGTGTGTAATGGCATAGTTTGGATGTTTGAAGTCGTTCCAAGCCCTTCGATTACCAATTATATATCAAGCAGAAATAGCTATTGGATTCATGTATATACATGATAGACTGACATTGGTAAGGTAAGTAGGCTTAAACCGATCTGAAACGTGTCTCTAAAATCTATACGCTAATATATGCCGAGCATTGACAGCGCGTGTCCACGTTTCGACCTGTAGCACACATATATACGGCTTTCGTAATCAATCATAAACAAAGCTTATTAACCAGTTAACCCTCGAATTTGTTCGAGAAAATGTAAATTTTCTTATAAGAAACTGTCCATTTGCAGACCATGAGCAGATTATTTCAGAAAATTCATCGTTTATCGAACTAATCACTACCGGGATACATTTTCAAAAATAGTCATCTCTTGGTCAGCAAATCGACATTTCTGAAGACCACTGTAGAAGACGTTTTTGGTGACTTTAGTGTTAAAGGATTTGAACTGAAGTCGTGATTGGACTGTATTTCTCTGTACGGATTACTGCGAGTAAAGTACATTACGAAGCTATCATGAAGTTAGACCAAGACCTATGCTCAGTAGCCTATAGGTTAATAGGTTCTCGTGGCTCATGCCCACCTCAGGGACCAGCGAAACTGACCACTTAAAGGAGATAAAAGTCAAACAAATACCCTACTTCCCAGGGGCAGTGAAGTATGTTGCCTCGCTTGCGGTCTGCTTCTTTGAAATGCTCAATCAACTTCGCCAGTAATGCGAATCTCTTTGTTATGGAAGATTCAGCTTCTAGGGTTTGCGCCACTGCAAGACCACTATGGCTACACGGTTAAAAAACCCAGCAATCTAATTTATGAATCTAGATTGACGCCCAAAACGTTGAACAATTGTTGGTGACCAAAGATATGTTTTAGGTCAACTAGCGATATAAACAGTTGGTTTCGCAGAGATATCCCCAATGTGGCTAGTGAGCTAAACGTGGAACAATTGTTGGTGACCAAAGATATGTTTTAGGTCAACTAGCGGTATAAACAGTTGGCATCGCAGAGATATCCCCTATGTGGCTAGTGAGCTAAACGTGGAACAATTGTTGGTGACCAAAGATATGTTTTAGGTCAACTAGCGATATAAACAGTTGGTATCGCAGAGATATCCCCTGTGTGGCTAGTGAGCTAAACGTGGAACAATAGTCCTCCTCATAGACCAGCACAGCACTAGGGATACACGATTAGTGCCCATCGACCTGAGTCAACGACGCAGTGAACTCGTCCAATTCGGCTCACGCCCCTGTTCATAGTGACGGCATCACATTTTATCGGCCCACTACCATGGCCACCGCCATGCGAGTGCAGAGACTCTACACGATCCACTTTAGAGTATAGCAGTCATCTAACGGTTCTTGTACAGGTTAACCGCTAAATTATCAGAGTGGCGCTATAATCTAATCGCTGCAAAGAAAAAGACCCTGCGGACAGTTCTCTTATGGGCCAGAATTTACTCTGGTCTGGCTGTATTGTATATAATATGCTTTTACGGTACGGTCATGGCCTGATTTTGGAAGGCGTAAGCAAATCGTTCTTAAGGCAGACTTACATAGTGCGATTTTTGGCAAAGATCCGACCACGGCACGACTCAGCTACGATCTAGGCCATTTTAAGAGAATCACAGACAAGCCGTGGTATGGCATTAACGCTGATGAATCCCCATACGGAGCTGGCAGTGAAATGTAGAGAGACATGCAGCGAAAATTATTTGCAAGTGGCATTGAAACGCGTCACCTTCAAATTCCTATAATTAATGCGCACGCGCGATGCTGACAATAAGGCAGCCAGAACGGTCGTAACGATCGTAAGCCTTGTACACACGATTTGATAACTGCTTTGTTAAGATGTTCTCTACGACAGCTTATGACTAGGTCGGAACTTTTGGCATGTCAAAACTTTCCCGATTCCGTTACGACCCTTCAGATTTGGTTATTTCTATTCCACCCCACCACCGCCCCTTGCCAATACATTGCTATGGGTGAATGCTCTTGCTTATTTATCAGTGAATCTATTGGTCGCAGGAAATCCATTATTTACGGCAAGAAAGCGGGTCATCGCGATGTGCACAATGCTTCTCTATGCTGATGACACTATGATAATGGCCGAAACACCCAGGTCACTACAAAATGCGTTAGATGTATTCCAGGACTATTGCGAAAAGTGGAAATTGCAGATCAATCATTCAAAAACTAAAATAATAATTTTCGAAAAACGTAAGAAAATTAACCAACCAAAATTTCAAATAGGTGAACATAGCATTAGAAGTAGTAGATGAATATTTGTTTTTGGGTGTACTTTTCAAATATAATGGTAACTTTTTTTCTTGTAGAAAACAAAACTTAGCTCAAGGGATTAAAGCAATGTACGCACTAATCCACAACATTAAAACGATCGATGTCCCGATAGATTTACAGTGCACGCTTTTTGAGTCTATGGTTATACCAGTTATATTATACGCGTCTGAAATCTGGGGCATTGAAACCACGAAACTGCTAGAAATCTGCCAAATACGATTTGTACCCCGAATGTTATGATCTATACAGAGTTAGGTAAATACCCATTAAATATTATAATACAGTGCAATATAATTAGATTTTAGGCGGACATCGTGAACGCTGGATATGGAAAGCTTTCGTCTATTCTTTACTATATCTGCCTACAGTATACGGAGACAAAGAATATCAAATACTAACAATAACAGGATTTGATACAGCCTTTAACGCAGAAAACGTAAATAAGACTAACATCACTAGGCAGGTAAGAATAGCTTTACAAACTCAATTCAATGAAAGATGTAGAGCTGAAATTTCCAATTCAAGCCGATTAACGTTTTACAATAACATAATGAGTGATTCGGTATTTGAAAAATATGTTGTTGTATTGCCATATCCCGACGCTATAACTCTGTGCCACTTCATAACATTAAAACACCAACTAGACATCGAGACCAAGAGATGGGAGGGGATTGATCGAAATGAGCGCATCTGTAATGCATGTAATTGCATAGGTGACGAATTGCACTTTCCTTTTCATTGCACAAAATTTAGCACTGAACGACAAAGACTAACCCCTTCTTACTACCTAACCAATACCTCGCTAGAAAAAGCAAAAGGACTTCTTTCAATATGCAACCGGCCAGTTCTCCAAAATATGTGTAAATACCTTTTACATGCCAAGAAAAAATAAGTCACCAAGTCTATTATCGCTGTTATTAATGTAATTAGTATTTATTTATTAACCTCGTGATAATCACTGCATATATTGTCAGTTTACTCGCTATAATAATTGTTATAAATATATACCCTCATATGCTGCCTCGGTAGCCTGAGTGTAATAAACCTGAAACGTGAAACTGGATGAACTGGAACATAAAATTGCAACATAGTTCAGCACGCAATTCAACTGGGTCGATCACTCTGATACTGAGATAAAAGTAAGTAGGCACTAGCGTGGAACGTGTGCAATTGTATGACCAGAGTTAGAAAGCCATATCCGGATCGTAACTTATTCATGCAAGTGTATTTACCGCTCACGGTTGAGTCTATGATGACTGATGGATGTCGCGGACAGTCATGATCAAATTACTAATGCAAAATGAGGATATGATTCAAGAAGTTGCAGTCAGTAAAGAAATTGCCGCTGCTGCTGCTGCTGCTGCTGCTGCTGCTGCTGCTGCTGCTGCTGCTGCTGCTGCTGCTGCTGCTGCTGCTGCTGCTGCTGCTGCTGCTGCTGCAACAACAGCAGAACTAATGCGTGACAATAATAAAAACTACATACGTGCGAGTGCCCTATGATATAGCATGATTGGATCTTAGAAACGTAAAGCAAAAATATCTGGAACGTACACACCATCAATTCAAATCAATTTGTGTGGTTGTGAGACGGGTGGTTCAAAGCTAGTCTGGTGAAAGAGGATTTTTGTCCTCTGGATGCTGGTCTAGTGGTAGAACACTCGCCTCCCAAACGCTAGGCGGAGGGGGCCGCAGAATTGCCAGCGTTCGAACCCCGCTCGGGACGAAAAAGTTAAAAATTACATTCCAGATGATGAATGATCTATATGTCCTAGTGCCAGTGCGTCGTCAAGGACAGGACTCAGAGAACTAATGCTTGACAATAATAAAAAACTACTACTACTACTACTACCGCCGCCGCCGCCGCCGCCACCGCCGCCGCCGCCGCCGCCGCCACCACCACCACCACCACCACCACTATTACTACTACTACCTAAAATATCTTACCTGTTTAGGTTGGCGGTTCCTGGCGGTAATTTTCGGTAGATACGTATGGATGATATAACATACACTATGCACCAATCTGGTGATCCACTGACTTATAGAAATTTTGATGCTTATGGGCCTCACGAGATTTGCGGTAGTTGGTTGTCCATATCCCGCAAGCACCTGTCCTGTTTTCCCCGTGTTTATATAGCCCGGTGACATACATGGTGATAACGTCAAAGACCGCAATTCGTCGGGTATCAGTGTATGACTAGCCTGGATCCACGAACCGGACGGGGAGAGGCCAAATAAAAGCCACGGTGACATGCCGCTGTAATTTCCCTTTCAAGAAATCCTTCAACCTATTTTCCTGAATCGAACAGGAATATGAAAAGTATGACGTTTATTTGTTTGTGTCTGTTTCTCATGAAGTATCTTGATCTTAAAGATATATGACAGATATTGGTCTGATAATGCATATTACTGGGCCGGCACTGGGCCAATCCCAGGCCAATATGGCCCGGTATTGGCACAATACCGGCCCAGTAACACGCGTTATGAGGGTGGTGTTCACGAAATGACGTCATGGGAAAGTCACTGTCAAACGACAAGTTGCTATGTGAACGTAAGCATAAACGAAGGGATACAGTCGTATATTCTGTAAATGGTCACGTGTTGGTCAAAGCTGGCGCTGTGTCCGATAGCAGCAGGGTAGTCATTAAAAGAATCGACCCACCAGTTAGCAACATGTGCACATGTGTGAAAATGGCAAACACTCACTGAGTTTCAGCAATGGTGTGGTTAATAAATGCAATGGACCTTTCCTTTTTTTAGCTATGCCCCGCCCATCTCTAGCTAAGCTCCACCCACACCTCGCTCGTGTTGGGATCGATCGATCTCTGAACACCCTGACTATCAATTTCCAAAAAACTGCACAGGTAAGCTGTTGAATATTTTGAAAGTAATTTGACTGGGTGCTGTTGCTGCCTAAGGCAGCAACAGCGGCCAGTCAAATTAGTTTCAAAATGTTCAACAGCATGTTTATTAAATAGCAAAGAATTACAAAGACATACAATTCATACAAGGTGTCGGACTCTGAGATTTGATGACGGTCTATATAGAACCCTTTGTGACGTAATGAGTGTGACGTCATCATACACGCGCTGAGCTGATTATGACGTCATACGAGGTCAGATGATGGATGGATACTCTGGAAAGGTGTATTAGATGCAAGTTGGCATTTAGGTTGTGCAATTTGTGTAACGTCATATATGGGGTTAGTGAATTCATGGCAAATATGATTATCAAATCCTGGTATCTACTCAGTTGATTTAATTATTAGCTTACCTGTCCTGAAAGACAACGTGAGTTTTTGCCATAGCGACCGTCCGTCCTCAGTCTGTCATCTACCATCTGTCGTATGTCGTCAGTTATAGAGTTACACTTTAAGCGACTTTTTCCCAGGAAC
>CM067374.1:103444521-103491642 GCA_034401795.1 Chaetoderma sp. LZ-2023a
GGTGCCATTGTTTGCCTATGGCAGCAACACCGTGCAGTCAAATTAGTCTCAAAATATTCAACCCAATGTTTAATAAATAGAAAATCCAGCAAAGACATACAATTCGTACACTTGATGAACTTCTCCAGTTCATGACGGAATATTGTCGGTTAATTATGATTGTGACGTCAGCCTATATGTGACTTTGGGCCTAATTGATTAATAGGTAAATACTAGAATGATCGATCGGATCTATCAATTATACCAGGTGCACATGAGTGATCGTGTTTTTATGCAGCTCCTTGTAAAAATACTTGCTGAAAAAATGATACACATGGGAAAACTCGTTGCATACAACCTATTCGGTAAAATGTTGGCTAAACACCTAACCCTTCAATTTCAATGCAGACAACCTCTTCCTGCATACACCTACCATGTAAGTGTACGTGTAAGTCAACTTGTTTCATAGAGGAGGATGCAAAGGCTTACAACTCGCTGACTCATTTGTAGAAGTGCAGACCATGTTGTATACAACTTCTTGGCCCTACATGTATCGGCTTTTAGGACTTTGTTTTGTACAATTTAAAATTGTATTTTTGGACCTTATAGCCTTCGTGACATCCACTCACGTAGGTAAATTAACAATAAAATCAATCAATTTAATAAGTCAAATAAACTACATAATTGTCATGGTGTCAAATCTTCGAATTTATTGCAATATTTCCTCAGTGCACAATGTCATGTCGGCATATGTCTAGGAAGCTATATAAACATTTTGCGCTAAAGTAAAATATGATGCATCTGTAGTCAAGAATGACGCTAATTATTACCACCCAACGATGTCACATGACCCTCGTGGTCTTAATATGATTGGTCTAGATAACGTGTATGTGATTCAGTATTTTCCGTGCGTATTCACGGCACTGTCATTCACTGCACAAATGGAGAATTTGAGCATTCCGCGCGGGAAACATCTCACTTGTTCTCTCTCTGTTTTTACTGTGTTTGTTTGTCTGTATGCCTCCATCCCTTCCCGCTCGCCTTCTCCGTCCAGCCTTCCACCCCTTACCTCCCGCACCCCTCCACCTATCTCCCATCTCTCCCTACATCATACCGCCCTCCCATGTTCATTCACCCCTCCCTCTTACACCAACCTCTTACAATGCTTCCCGAAAATGCTAAAGTCTCTGTAATTGATATCAAATTTGAGCAGTTTTATAAATCATAACTCTTGCTGTCAAAATAATACCGGGATATCAGTAAAGTTGTGTGAAAATAGAAGAGCAAACACGTCAACAGCTCTACTAAGTTACCATTAACAATGGCATTGGTTTGCATTGATAATCGCGTGATACGCGTGTTCGAGTGTGTTCATGATGGCATCTAGAATGGAACAATCTGCCACGTCAAGCACATTTCTAGGTATAACACACGGTAATTCACTTGATATTATAAATATAAATGCTGACTCAGGAAATACAAATTAAGCGATGCCATCAAATATGTGTGTTAAAGCAGTGCACGTTCCATATTTAGCATCATCTAAGACAGGAATCAAACATGGCCACGATCTGATAAGCCGGCGACCAGACCTTATCTCACACAATGCGTAGGCACGTGTCATACGTGTTTCAATGTCACATCTGATTCTTCAATATTGCTCGATCACGTGGACAACGAACGCATATACTTGTTTAGGGCTTGCTTGTACATAATGCAGGCCTGGAAACAGTGTAACTAGAATGGTGAATCGGTTTCAATGTTTCTGAAAACTCATCGCTTGGCGTAAGTAGTTGACTGTGGCTCAGTGTTTATTATCCTCTTCAGTAGATCATTCAGTCTAAGGACATGTGAATGTGACATTTTCCTTGCTGGAGACAAGTCCCACACCATACACGCACGTGTGAATGGAGGACTGCTGCCGATTTCCGAAAACAGGGTTAATGAAATATGCTCATGTTTTTGGCATCACCATCCCTCAATAACATTGGTTTCAAAATGAGAAAATTTAGAGCAAATAAATGTGAACTGAATATTGTCACGATTACGTTACAGATTCAGAGCCTTTGATGGTCAATATGGTGGGTGGAAGGAAATTGACCTAAATTCTTAAATTAAATCCGTGTCAGTATTAAAAGGTATGCATAGCTATTAAATGATCCACTTGGTTAAGCCAGACATCATGTTGACGCAACAACGGAGCAACGCGTATGAAAATCATTGAGTCAAGTTAAGTCAAATCTTTAATAATAAATAGATGATGATGAAGATGATGAATCTGCAGTCCGTTATCTCTATCTTGCTGCGTGTATTGTGAGGCAGAACAAAGGCCTGAAACCGAAAGTGCTAAATTATTGTCTTAGGCCAACTGCAATCCGGCAACCATGTTTAAAGTTTTCTCTGGGTGTAACTTTTCGGAAGATTCGAACATAAGAAGAACTACTGGCCTCAAACGAACATTTAGTTTCTTAGTTACTTTACTTCTGATTGGTCAGACGTTTGCTGGTTTGGAGCGCCATTGCCCATTCTGGTTATCTTCACCCAGTAGCTCTGGTGGCGTTTGTGGGAGAGATTTGGTGCGTCTTGTCTCTGATATCTGCTACCCATATGGTTTTAATCATGAGATCTCCAAACGAGGACATGGTGTAATAAGTGTTGTCAAACGAGGCCATGACGAGAAACATGTTGTCAAGCAAAGCGCCGACAAGATGAGTAAGTAGAAAGAATAATACATTTTTAGTCCTTTGAAAACGAATGACCAATGACGAAAAATCAACTATAATGCAAGAAATCTTATGTTTAATATTTTAAAGTTAATTTGACTGGAACTGTTGATGTCTATGGTAGCAACAAGTTTCTGTTAAATTAGGTTAAAAATATTCAACAGCGTACCTATGTAGTTACCTTGAAATCAAGCTTCTGGGAATCCAGCATTAAAAGGGTGGAATACAATAATTATAATTATCTAATATATATTCACAGACTTGACAAAACAAGCGCATTGATTGATGAGCAAATTATTGCCATTTACAAAATAATTAAAATTAGTTAAAGGCTCAAATTGACACCAGAATTCTCGAATATAAATCTTTGAAAGGTGTACATTCACACGAGAATGCTCTAAAATAAAATAATTTAAATTGTGTACATTTAGAATCTTAATTTGTATACCTCAATATACCTTAGCAAATAATGATTTGATTCTGCATAAATTAATAAAAAAAATGTGTTGTGCCGTTGAAATAGGGGCACGTGTCTCTAATTCAAGTTCACAACTTAAATATAATCTATTAATTTTTGCATAATGAAATCATCATATGTTAAGATTTATTTCGTTACATTACATCTAGCCACCCCTAAGTAAAAAAGTATACAATTTTAACAAATTTATTTTTAAACATTCTTGTGTGAGTATGTAAGTTTAAATTTGTATGATTTTAGAGGCTTAAATTGTGTATCACAATGAAATGAAACGAAAAAACCCACTGCTACATATGGTGATTTTATTTGGTATAAATTAATGTAATTTTTTAAGTTGTGAAGTTGAATTAGGGATACGATTTTAATGGTTTAGGTTGCTATAACATGCTAGACCAGTTAATTAATTTAGCAATCTAGTCCATTTAAAAATATTATCGCTCTAGAAATAGGTTTGTTCAGTTAACTTCCCGGTAAACTTTTTCAGCAGATGGGTTTCCCATGAAGTTGTTTCTAGAATTGATTTTGACTGTTACGAGATTGATTTGTCTTTGCATTATATGGTCTTTGCATTATATGGTCTTTGCATAAACAGTAAACTCTCAACAACACTTCTCCCGTTTACTATGCCTCTACTGAGCCTGATCATATTCCATCTTGCTGAGCTATATAGGGACATTTTCTTAGTTCGAAAAATTGAGCTTTAATACATTTACTAACACTTTCTTATTTCTGTATTTGCATATGCATCTCTATAGATAATAGACACAATTCTTGTCTAACATTTCGTCTGGAAAAGTGGCTACCAATTAAGTAGATTAAAATCAGGATATGTACATATGCACATGAAATATTCGGCGGTTTCGGAAGGTCGCTTCAAGGATGCAGTTTTGAAGGTTTCTACAGCCAGTGATGAGATGGTTGAGTCGGCAAAGCTCTACCAGAATGGCACCCGTTCATTGGTAAGAATGACTGCTGGTATTGACAGACGGATGTTCGGTATGTCTGTAGTTTCTTTGAGTAGCTGCGTCTAGTAGTGTTGGCGTATGCTCCATGGCCATTTAACAACTTCTGCATCAGAGTCATATTGAATTTATCTTCCTCGAATCTAGAGATTCCCAACCAAGTTCCATTATCATGATTGGGACCAGGTGTTGTGGATACCGTTATACAGGATGCGCTAGGATGAATCGTGCTGCCTTTCACTGTACAGCTTCGACTTGATCTTGAAGTTCTTTTATGGGCGGGTCCCAGACCGTAAAGCTATATCCGACTTTAGGTATGACGAGAGTCTGGTATGTGGACACCAACTCAGGGGTCTACAGATAAAACCTAATGGCAGGTGAGGTTTATTTGCGATGCTGGTTATGTGTTTGTCCCATGTAAGCTTACAACTCATCTCTACTCAAACACATATGTTTGATCAAATCTCGGTTACCATTTAGCCATCCAATGTGTATGAGATTCTCACGCTAGACCCTCGAGGTGTGATTTTAGGATGTTACATATTGTCACGTTGACTTCCATTTTCCGGCTTTCTGCCCATGATTTGAGCGTGTCAATGTCGTTCTGTAGAGTTCGTTGGTCTTCATTTGGGTTAATTATGTTGTAGGGAAACCAATCGTCCGCAACGAACCGGCTTGTTGTATCGATTTCATCAGTGACGCCATTAATGAATGTTAGGAGCAAGAAGGGTCAAAATACGGATCCTTGTGGAAATCCCGACATTACACGTGTTGGATGGGATAACATTCCATCGAGTACAACTCAATGCTGTCTATTGGTGTGAAAGGACTCTACGAAGCTGAGTGTTCTCCTTGGATTCCATTGCGATGAAACCTTAACAGGAGGCGCTTGTATGGTAATTTGCCAAATACTTTTGGAAACTCTAGGCTACATCAGTCTGTTTACTTTGATTCAAAGATTGCAAGAAGTCATGTTTTGTCAGAATGAGTTGTGACTGTGATTAATTGGAATGGAAACCACGGTGACTTGGATGTAAGATGTTGTTTCCGTTTTGACGATACATCTTTTGACTTACGATAATAAGTTCAAGTTTTTTTCATGTCAATTATGTAAGTGGTCTATAGTGTGATACAATCACTCTCTCGCCATTTTTGAAAATGGGTGTTATGCCTCCAGTCTGAAGGTATGATATATTCCCTAAGTGACTGTTGGAGTAATGATGCAAGGATTAATGATATTTTGCTTGTTGTTATCTCGAGAATGCATGCTGGAATCTGAACTGGACCTGTTGATTTCGACGGCGTTAGGCACTGTAATGCGTTCTGCACTCAGTTTGATGCTATTTGGAAGTTACTGATGCTGGTTTATGGTAACCGTGAGTTGGATGGGATGTTATCAAGGCGATCTCTAGTGAATACGGCGGTAGGCTGATCATTAAAAGTTTCTGCCTTTCTATTTGAATCAACGATGTTTGAATCTGGTGCCTGATGGTGCTGGTACCCGCAATATCATGTTGTGGGGGACATATCTCCAGAATTTCATACTGTTTCTATCATCATCTGGATCAAACATGTTGTTGATGTAGTCTTGATGGGATTTCTGAAGAGCATGGCATACTTGTCTTCATAGATATTGAAATTTATCTCTATCTCTTACACTCCTTCTGGCCGTGTTGTATGCCCAGTTCTTTCGTTTTATGAGTCGTTTGATGTTATGTATCACCCACGGTATACTACAGTGATTTCCTATCACTTTTTGTGGGATGTTTTTTCCATTGTCTGGGAGACAGACTCTTTGTGGAAGCACCAGTTGCTCTTCAACTGCACTTCTTCAGGTCTTCGTTGACTTTGTCCCAATTGGCTTTGCTGTAATGCTGTAAAGGAAAGCTGGTCTTGTTGGCTATTTTACTATGCTCGGTCGAAATCTTGCATCTACGATGCTGTTGTCATGGTCTACCATCGGTGGTGCAGTTTACCTTTTGCGGATCAGATATGGATGTGATGTGATCAGGAGCTCCAGTATGTTGTTACCTCATGTTGGATGTCTGTTCGCCTGTTCGAGTAACGCTTCATTAAATTAAGTGTTGTTGGTTGGGGGACACATGGTTCTGAGGAATAGATCTGCCTGTTTATAAATACCAGATTGAAGTCACCGGCTCGCCACCAAAGTACATTATTGATGATGGGTGTACTTGCTTGACATTAGTAATTAGCGCAATTGAGGAATCCAATTTTGGCTTTACCCCTCCCATTTCTAGCTGTTGGGATAGAGCGATACCTGAACTCCATGACTATCAATTTCCAGAAGACTATACATGTAAGCCGTTGAATAGAATGTTTATTAAATAGTACGCTAAGCAAATTAATAGATAATAAAAAAATTATGTCATTCTGATGAACGGACTAGTGAGGATTGCTATCATAATCAATGGTTCGTACATAGCTTACTGTTTCAAATTCCACGACCTTTCCATGAAATTCCATGATCTGAATTACCAAATTCCAGGAAATCAAAGTGTTAATACACAATCTGTATTGGAACATACCTCGCAGCACGACAAATTAGTTTAAAATCTCGCTATACCCAGTGTAATGTGCCGACTGATCAATCAATATATCCAAGCAAGGGAAACTGAGTAAAAACGATCACCACGTGGTAAACTCTATTTCATCTCTCAAGCCATGTTCCAATTATAAATATATCTTGAGAAATTCCGTGGATATAACCGGGTGATAAGTGTAGATTATCTATCATCGGGATATACATTGAATCCGGTAGATGGATCAATGTGCCATACAAAATCAGGAAATATTATCTGCATAACACATTGAGCCGTTCCAGTTTATCCATCAATCATATGACGTCATAATCAACTACGTGACGTGTGGTCTGACGTAATAACCAATGATGTCATGAATGACGTAGATAAGTTCGTCACGAATGCTTAATTAATGACGGACTAAGCGTTGCTATACGAATTGTATGCCTTTACTATTTAAGAAACATGCTGTTGAATATTTTGAAACTAATCTGACTGGGCGCTGATGCTGCCATAGGCAACAACAGCACCCAGTCAAATTAGTTTCGAAATATTCAACAGCTTATCTAAATAGTTTTCTGGAAATGTGATAGTCAGGGAGTTGATAATAAAAAAACGATCGATCGATCGCAACACGGGCGATGTGTGGGTGGACCTTAGCCAAAGATGGGCGGGGCATAGCTAAAACTGGAACAACAGCACCCAGTCAAATTAGTTTCGAAATATTCAACAGCTTATCTGAATAGTTTTCTGGAAATGTGATAGTCAGGGAGTTGATAACAAAAAAAACGATCGATCGATCGCAACACGGGCGATGTGTGGGTGGACCTTAGCCAAAGATGGGCGGGGCATAGCTAAAACTGGATTCCACCATTATATAGAGATGAAGAGTGTTCCTTCTTCTGGAATATGTAGGCCACCGGCAAGAATGTGGCATTGATATTCAAAATAATCTTTATCAATACAAAGCATCTCGTGAAAATTGTATTGATGTGAAGAAAAGCTCTATCGGAAATGTATTGCAATTCTCAAAGTCGAGATTTGCTACACATTCACTGCTAGAGTTTTATGATAATCCGATGGCGGTTAAACTTGGCATGCTTCGGGTTCAAGAAATCTTGGTTCAGGCAAAGAGTTTTATTTAGAAACACGTGTTTTCAGTAGCATTGTATACACTTTGAATCCCGAATTGCCACTGGTGCTGTTGCTGCCTATGCCAGCAACATCGTCCAGTGAAATTAGTTTGAAAAATATTCAACATAACGCTTTTTAAATTGTAAGGACATAGGCCTACAATTCGTAGCAACTGACTGGCGTTTAAATGTTCATGACGGACAATGCCATTCATTAGGCATTTTGAATGTGACGTCAGCTTACATGTGAGGTAATTCATTATGACGTCATATGTTTGAGTGATAAATCGGATTAATTCATTATCCGTTCTTGTGCGAACAATTCACACACGATTGAAACAATTTACTCGTTGAATAAAGTCGATCCTTTACGAATCTGAACATATTATGGTCATCCATTACACCTAATGCATTCATTATCTCATGCTACTAGGACCATCAGTAAACAGTATAAATCGGTTTCTCAATAATATTACTATCACTTTAAGATGTTCGTCAACGTTTAATATGCATCATGTAATAATAAAACTAGATAAATCTTGTCGTCATCGTCGTCGTCATCGTCGTCGTCACCGCCGTCACCTCCGCCGCTGACTTAGTCGCCCCACCCCACAGCAGCAGCAGCAGCTGCCACAACCACAACCGCCGCGACAACCACCACAATCATCATCATCATCATCATCATCATCATCATCATCATCATCATCATCATCATCATCGTCATCATTTAAAGTATAAAAAGGTGATCATTTAATTCACGTGTTATTGTACTTTAATATGTAATTTTGTATAATTTTTTCAGCTCCAGATACCGAATCGAATCTGTGGTCTGTAATGCTGTCAAAAGAGGGCGCTTCTTCATTTCTATCCAAGCGCATTTCCGGTCAAGAATTCGACCAGGGTATCGTGTGCGAATGCTGCCATAATCACTGCAGCTATAGAGAACTTCAGCAGTACTGCCTCCAAGCTCCGGTGTATTAGAGCAGAGTCAAGGATAAAACAGGGACGAAAATCGAGATACGGATAAGACACTGATAAAACATGGACGCGGATAAGCATCGACACAACTAACACATGGACGCAGATAATACAGGGACATTGGAGGAATCCACTTTATCGGTCAATCATATGACGTCATAATCAACTACATCACATGTAGACTGACGTCATAACTAATTACGTCATGAATGACGCGATTCAGTCCATCTTAATCTACTAGTCCGCTAAGTTGTACGAATTGTATGTTTTTCTTATTTAATAAACATTCTGTTGAATATTTAAAAATTAATTTGACCGGGCGCTGTTGCTGCCATAGGTAGCAACATCACTCAGTCAAATTAGTTTCAAAATATTCAACAGCTTGCCTGACTAGTTTTCTGGAAATTAAGATTCAGCGAGTGCAGGGATCGATCCCAACACGGTCAGTGCGTGGGTGGAGCCTAGCTAGTGAGGGGTTGGTCATATCTAAAACTCGATTCCTCTATTAGAATATATGCCATGAGCACAACAATCTCAATTTTAAGGCAATTATTTAGGTAAGCTGTTGAAACATTTTGAAACCAATTTGAGCCTCGAAATCCATTTTACATAATATGGCATAAAGTAAATTAAGAGTCGCGTTCTTTATAGGTGAGAGTGCATTTTTAATTGAACTTTGTACAAGGACATTTATTGGTTCATGGGGTGGGCGGGGAACTTAATTGTTCTGAAAATTCAAATTTCGCTCGTATTTTAATTAATCTCTGACATTTATTGAGTTTAATACGTCTTGAATAAAATCAACTATAATCCGTGTGTTTATATCCCTAGTTTAAGTTGGCTGCTTTCTTGCTTATGTTTATCTAATTTGCTTTTTAGTCACAAAACCCCGCCAGAAGAAGGAATCCATTTGTAACATATTTTCGATCGTCCTATCATATCGGCCATACGTTTCAGTTACAATAGATGTTCATTTCAACAGGGATACCTACGTGTATTGGTTAATTGGTTTTGACTAGGCCCATATATTCAGTATAACAAAAATGACACCCCGATGTGGCCCGATCGGGAGTCTGTCCATCCGTCCATTTGTCTGTCTATCTGACCAGCATAGACAACGGTGTTACGCTCCGTTAATTAAAGACAGACTAACACCAACCATTGTCAAAATGATCATATTGGCATCTAATAACAGCCTTGTGAACATGAACCTAAGCTGATCTTAAACACAAGATTTAACTCCCTTAGAAAGTTTTGGAACCAATGGATGAAGCCATTTTAGCGATGCCCACCCGTCTCTAGCTAAGCAGCGCCCATGCTTTGCCCATGTTGGCATCGATCTAACCCTGAACTCCCTAAATCTCAATTTCCATAAAGCCAAACAGGTACGCTGTTAAATACTTTGAAACTAATTTGACAGGATGGTGTTGCTGCCCAGCGCGACCACTCAAATTAGCTTCAACAGAATGTTTATTAAATAGTGAAGCCATACAATTCCTACAACTGCCGGACTACTAAAAGTTCCTGACGGACTTAGCTACGCTAGTCATTACGTAATTCACCTTTCCAGAGTACCCACCCATCATATGACGTCATAATGAACTGCGTGATGTGTACAATGACATCATAATGAATGACGTCATGAATGACGTCGATAAGTACGTCACGAACGCATATTTGAAGACGGTCTATGCTTTGTTGTACAAATTGTTTGCTTTTACTATTTAAGAAATATTCTGTTGAATACTTTGAAACTAATTTGACTGGGCGCTGTTGCTGCCATAGGCAGCAACAGCACCCAGTCAAATTAGTTACAAATTATTCAACAGCTTCCCTCTATAGTTTTCAGGAAATTGATAGCTAGGGCATATGGGGGATCGATCAATTCCAACACGGCGAGGTGTGGGTGGAGCTTAGCTAGTGATGGGCGGGGCATGGCCACAAATGGAAAGGTTCATTGATTGTGACGCCAGCCTGCGTGTGACCTGGTTGATTATGATGCCATATACCTGATCGACAGATTGGATTCCTCTATACGGGTGTGAGAGATAATACTTTGGTGGGACAATGCGTCATATTTATAGTTTCCATTTCCTTTCAGCATATCTCAATCGTCATTCGGACTTCTAATCAGCTACTGCGCTCATAGTAACTAGGTCAGACTGACATAGTTTCTAGATGATATAGATCAAAGTTCAATTTACTTATAGGTCAATTCGCCTATTGGAACAGATAACAAATTATTCATTTCCCACCATTTGCTCATCTTTTGAGCGTCTATATCAAATCTGGTAAAAAGCCAGCGAGGTTGGAACAAATCAATTACCAACTTTGGCCCAGTGTATGCATGCTATCTTGGTAGTCATTATGTTCTCAAAGTGGCTGCCGAGGGCTTTAAAATATTTCTCATACTTATTCAGCATTACTAGAATCCCTCACACATGCTCGGATAACTCACAACATTCGTGACAACTTCTCATCTTTATATTTGAACTGGAGAAAACTTGAAAAAATCCATTTAAAGGTGCATATTCACACCAGAATTCTTGAAAATAAATTTGTTAAAATTGTATACTTTTAGAGGCTTAGATTGAATGGCTAGATGTAATGAAAAGAAATCAATCTTAACATATGATTATTTTATTACGTAATACGTGTAATTTAATATAATCTTTATTTATACGTTGTGAAATTGAATTAGGGACACGTGCCCATATTTCAACTTCACAATTAAAAATTTATATTAATTTATTCGGAATGAAATCATCAGTTGTTAAGATTCATTTCGTTTCATTGCATTTAGGTACGCAATTTAAGCTTCTAAATAATTTTATTTTAGAGCATTCTGGTGTGAATATTCCCCTTTACCTTTTACATACGAGAAACGACGATTCTGTTGAATATTTTGAAACTAACTGGACCGGGAGTTGTTGCCTATTGTTTCAAAAATATACAAGACCTTTTCTACATAGCTATTTCAAATTGAGATACGGAGATCTCCAGGGTTAAGAGGAATATTTGAATAGGCCTTTTCTTGTTAAAGTATTACGCCTCACTACTGCGCTTATTGGCATTTGAAAACGTTATTTACATTCGAATTACGATTTTGCTATTTCTTATTACATGCACCATAGCGACTGAAATGGTATTTATATGCAAGATGTGATACCCTAATTCACCTTTCCAGAGTACCCACCCATCATATGACGTCATAATGAACTGCGTGATGCGTACAATGACATCATAATGAATGACGTCATGAATGACGTCGATAAGTACGTCACGAACGGATATTTGAAGACGGTCTATGCGTTGTTGCACAAATTGTTTGCTTTTACTATTTAATAAATATTCTGTTTAATATTTTGCAACTAATTTGACTGTGCGCTGTTGCTGCCATAGGCAGCAACAGCACCCAGTCAAATTAGTTACAACATATTCAACAGCTTCCCTGTATACTTTTCAGGAAATTGATAGCTAGGTCATTTGGGGATCGATCAATCGATCAGCGAGGTGTGGGTGGAACTTAGCTAGTGATGGGCGGGGCATAGCTAAAAATGGAAAGGTCCATTCACACTCTGGGCATGGGAATACAGCAGCGCCAACTACTAATCACATAATCTGCAAAGGAGTCAGGCACATTTGAGCCTATATAGCAAAACTCCGCGTAGACGGGGGTTGAATATTTCAGTAAACACATGCCAAAGCTAAAAGGTGCGGGTTACACTTGCGTTCCCAATAATATATAATACGACCACGTGACTCCCGGGGTGAATAAACTCAGAAAAAGTGACCCATTCTTCTAACGCGCGCCTAATACGGTACACTAGGTGCTCATTTAGATTGCCTTTCCTTATTTGAACACAACATTTCTTTGCTCTGAGAGCTGGCATCGGTATAATACGTGTAATTTACCTTCCATGATCAAAGTGATGTCACTGAACACAGCTAATACTCAAGCGAGCCTAGTCTATATTTACACCCAGTGATAAAACAGGTAGTTAGAATACAAAGTACGTCCAGTCCGCTCCCATCGGTCAATAAACTATTCGGCATTTCGGACAACATACGGTGGTTCTATTGGAGCTAACGCTGGTGGTTTCGAGCGCATGTTTTAAAGAACCACAATATTGTGGCAGGGTAATAATACATCGAATAGATTTTCATGTATTATGAGAAAAATCCAATTCCATATAATCTTCACTTCCTGAAAATAGAGAATAACAGGGGTCTACGTGGGTGCATGTTTTCATTGGTATCATTGGTATATAAATTTACAGAGGAGCATGAAGAGAATGGTTGAGATAAAATTATGTCTTTCAAACAGCTCTCATTCAATATTCAACAGTTTACCCGCATAGTTACCTTGGGATTTAGATTCTGGGAACTCGGGAATCAAAGCGTTAAAATCAATTCAAACGCCGGTATTAACTGGGCGTAGCTTAGCTAAATATGGGCGGTCCATGGTTAGAAATGGATGCCTGTATTGTTAATCGTCCACAGTTAACCATTTCACCGACCAAAACCATGCAAAAGTAAATTCTTTCCGAAATAAAACATATTTTGTTGAATGTTTTGAAATTAATTTGACTGGAAGCCGATGCGGCCTAAAGCAAAGGCTTTCAGTTAAATTAAGTTCAATATATTCAATAGTTTTCCTGTGTGGTTGCTTTGAAAACGAGATCTAGGGAATTCATCCGTGGACGGGTTAATGACTAGCCCACTAATGCCAGAGGACGCGTGTTAATGAAACATTACCATAGTTGGAGGACATACGCTTAATATCTGTGATCCAAATATAACAGGATGTTGACAGTGTTCGGGAGAATGTCAGACAGAAATTGGATGGCCAGGGTACCAGATGCTTTATTGTACAGTCTGGCACAGTGTTTGGTTCCTTGAAAAGTGTCCAAGTCTGCTCGACAAATTACCGAACATAATTTGTTTTTAAGCTATTACTTTTGATTCAGAATGTCTTAGAATGATGTTTTCACTATTAAAACCAGGGGCGGATCAGGAGGTCATGTGGCGGGTGGGGGTGGAGGTGGGGTAGGGGGGGGGGTCACCATAAAATTTCAAGGGGGTTAACTCTTGAAAGTTGTTTCACTCAGCTACCATCAGATAAGCAGCGTAAATGCTATGTTATATGAACGCGACGGATATATGACAACACCACTGGGATAGATCTTTAGCTATGCCGCGCATATTTCTTTTAGCTTTATACAGGTAAGCTGTTGGATGTTTTGAAACTAATTTGTCTAGGTGCTGTTGCTGCATATGGCAGCAACAGCTCCTAGTCAAATGAGTTTCAAAACATTCAACAGTGTGTTTATTTGATAGTAAATCCATCAAAGACATACAATTCGTACACTTGACGGACTATTCCAACTTCACGACTGAGTAGTTCAAGTGTGATTATGTCATCAGTCTACACGTGACGTAATTATGACGTTATATGCTTGACCGACAGATCGGAATCATCCGGTCTGCTTATGATAAATATAATCTCAAGCCCGTACCCATTTAATTATCAAGAATAGCATTGAGTGTGATAATTCTGGCATGAATCTGTCGCACTCTCTTGGTTTTAGGTATGCCCCGCCAATCTCTAGCTAAGCTTCACCAGCACTTCGCTCGCGTTGGGATCGATCGATCCCTGTACTACCTGACTATCAATTTCCAGAATACTAAACCGGTAAGCTATTGAATGTTTTGAAACCTATGGCAAAAACACCGCCCAGTGAAATTAGTTTCAAAATATTCTACAGCATGTTTATTAAATAGTAAAGACATACAATTCGTACAACAACACTTAGTTCGTCATCATTTAAGCATTCGTGACGAATTTATAATTCATTCATAACGTAGTTGATTATGATGTCATCCTATACGTCACGTAGCTGATTATGCCGTCAGTTGATTGACTGAGAAACTGCAATCCTCCATTGGAGCTCATTGTCGATGAGATCTTAATAAACTCGTGTGATAAATTTAATACCTAATGACAACGAGATGGTGAGTCTCTATTAACACTGGAGGGATCCACTCTGTCGCTCACCTATCTGGCGGCATAATCAAAATACGCCACTTTCTAGCTGATGTCACAATCAAAATGATGTAAGGTCGACACGAAAGTGGCAAAGGTTGGATAGCAAGCGTATGACGTGTATGTCTTTGGTGACCTTACAATTTGATAAAAGTCTTGTTCAGTATTTTGAAATAAACTTTACTGAGAGCTGTTGCTGCCATATACAGCAGTTTAGCTCCTAGTAAGATTAGTTTCAAGATATTCAACAGCTTAATTACCTGTATATTTACCGTGATATTGAAATTCTAAGAATTCATGTTTCAAGGCGCTTAATCGATTCAAACGCTCAAATATAGTGGACGGAGCGTAGCTAGAAACGGAAATAAATCTAGAAATAAATCTTTCTACATGACTGGACGTCAGAGAAACAACGGTCTCGATATACTCAGTAAACACAGTGAATGTAGGAATGCTCATCTGAAATCGTTATTTCTATGAGCAAATAACAATTACCCTATGCCTCTCTCATCTTCCGTGAACAAAGACTTGTAAAGGATGTGCTAAAATTATCTTCTTGTATAGACCATCGACATTCCCGCTGCAATCGATACCAGTTTTCGTGCCTGAACGCAACGATTAACGATTTGTTTGGAGTTCTTCGGGCGATGTTAAATAAATGTTGTTCTACATAAAACAAGCGATAATGTCTACTTGGATTCACAGACGAAACCTTGACATTAAGGGAATGGCATATTAAACCTACTTTCCTAGAGATCAATCGTTTAATTTTTACCCGCGTCTCTAGACGCACGGTATGTATCATGCGTGTATCGGTTGCTCCTTTCTCTTGTTCTTGTTCTTGTAACACGCGCCGATGGGGGGGGGGGGGTGAGCTGGCCCGTGACGTCTCCAAGACGTATACCAATATTGCGGTTAAAAGCTAAAATGTGACGGGAGATTTCTTCTCCAAACGTGTATGAATGTGTGTCTATGGGGTCCCTAAGACGAGTGCCAATTTTGGGATTAAAAGCTAAAAAGCAACGGCAAAATCTGTTAACAACATTGTTTCCAAAAGAGATACATTTGAGGTCGCGGCGGTCCGATTGAGAAATATATCAACGGCGCGGGTATTGGACAGATTTGTCCTTGTTTTGCAACCCTATCATTTGACACTATATTTCGCTGAATTTGGAGATCACGGTCCATCAAAATAACTAATACAACACGACATAAAAAAATGCAATCATAGTTTATATTAGTCAAAGAGTATAATGCGGAAGAATTTGCTTCCGCGGGGCCTTTTCAAGAAAAACAAGCGACTCGTCTAAATCTGTTCATGAAATATCCAAATAACCATTTAATGCTTAAATTTGTTTATAAAATTTAAATTTTCTTATAGAAAATGTCCACTTATAGACTCAAGAGAAGATGATTTTTCAAGATTTACAGGACCTGGAATGACTGACTGGGCACATTTTCAATAATTGTCTTCTCGTGCTCTACAAATGTACATGGCACAAGGCAGCTACAGAAACCGTTTTTTAGCTAGCTTTAGAGTTAAATAGTTAATAGATTACACTTGTTGAACTTATTCAAATTCATTCAAGCCATATTTTCTGACGTCACCAACATGGCCGCCAGAGATGACATAGTTTATGCCGTAAAATAAAGACTACTCAATCAAACATAGCGCATTGGATATCATTTATGCAATTATTATCCTAACATAACCTAACTATTCTCTAATGCCATTTAAGATTATGCGAAATTAGACCACAATCTGTAATACAGCGATCCGGACCTGTCACTCATGTATCTGACGTCATAATCAATCACGTCACACATAAGGATGATGCCACAATCATAATGACGTATTGTAACTCCGTTATGAAACTGGAAACGTCCGTCAAGTGTAAGAATTGTTTGTTTTTTGCTAAATTTACAATTGCATAAAAGCATTATGTTGACTATTTTGAAAACAATTTAACTGGGCGCTGTTGCTACCATAGGCAGCAACAGCACCCAGTGATATTAGTTTCAAAATATTCAACAGCTTTGAAATTTGAATTCTGAGGATTCAGGATTCAAAGTATATGAATCTATTTTAACACGTGTTAAAAGTGGGCGGAGCTTAGCTAGATATGGGCAGGCATAACCACAAACGAATACCATCATTCAGTTGGTCTTGTGCCAATGAGAAGACGTCAGACAGATGGTCTTGATTGGACAATAAATTACAATTGTTAAACGTTTTTGTAGCGATATCATAGTAGCGTCATCATAACCATATCGTAATTCGTTTTGCAAAAGTAGAAAAATTGTCTTAATTGCACAGTTTTGCCCTCTGCTGTAATTATGGTATGTATAAAAGTGATCAAAACACTTAAAAGTGCATATTTATACCAGAATTCCTGAAAATAAAATTGTTAAAAGTGTCTACATTTTGAGGCTTAAGTTGTGTGCCTAGATGTATATAATATATTAAGCTGTGTAATTGAATTAGAGACACCACGAGTCCCTAATTCATATTCATAACTAAAGAAATTGTGTTAATTTATACGGGATGAAATCATCATAGGGCCTATGTTAATATTTATTTTGTTTCATTGCACATAGGCCCACACTTTAAGCCTCTAGAAGTATACAATTTTAACAATTTTATTTCCAAGCATTCTGATGTGAATATGTACCTGGGCGATAATTTAGAGTACATTGACTCCATAGAGAATATTTTTTATTCGACTGATATTTCCCGGAAAAAATAGAGCACAAAACAAGCCGGAGTCAAAATGTGTGGCATGTTTCGTGAAGTAGATCACGTGATGAAAAATATGAAAGCGCGGGACTTAGGAAGCTGAACTCTACTATTATTCACCATTCACTATGATTGAAAATCGCTAAAAGGTGGATTTTCTTTTCAAGATTGTAAAATTTAGACGATATTTTGTTTCTGCCATTTCCATACTGATAGGGGGTTGTTTTTCGAATGGTACGTTTGCTTAGGGCACAGCTTGGCCACTGCGCAAGTGGGCGAAGCCTAAATTTACTCTACGGAAAAGACCCAGTCGAATGCAGGCATTGCTGACTAAAATACAACTGTCATATTATTGACATTATAGATGGACCTCAATTATAGTACTTTTAAGTGACTTCTTTTCTTAATTCTCTATGTATTCTTTGCCTTCCGCTAGACACCAAATTCTATGTGCACACATAACAATGCATTCCATTCCCTAGCAGTTACATGACGTTACCAAATAGTATACAATTGCTAACATAGTGTACTTAACACACAGCACATTAGAACAGTAACATTATTGAATGGCTGGCCACCAGTAACAAAACATAATGGACCTTTCCATTTTAGTTATGCCCCGCCCATCTCTAGCTAAGCTCCACCCACATATCGCGCGTGTTGGGATCGATCGATCTCTGAACTCTCTGACTATCAATTTCCAGATAACTATACAAGTAAACCATTGAATATTTTGGAACTAATTTGACTGAGACGCTGTTGCTGCCTATGGCAAAATATTCAACAGCATGTTTATTAAATAGTAGAGACATACAATTCGTACAGGGTATCGGACTATTAAGAGTTAAAAACGGGTCAAATAGAATCATTTATGACGAAATTTTTATGACGTCATCCTACACGTCACGTAATTGGTTATGACGTCATATGACGTCAGATGATAGATGGATACTTTGGAAAGGTGAATTATTATGTTTATTGATCATTATTCAGCAGGTGTGACTCATCAATAAGATCAGCACGTGGCGATGGTTTGTAACCAATGCTTTTCACTTTCTGCCTCATCACTGTCATCTGTTCGAGAATACTCCACAAGATCAAAAGCTTCAATCTCAATGACAGGTATGGCACGAAAGAAGGGGTATGCAGATGATGTTGACGTCATCGACAATGAAAAAGATCCTCTTGATACACTACTTCCAATGGACCTTTCTATTGTTAGCTATGCCCCGCCCATCACTAGCTAAGCTCCACCCACACCTCGCCGTGTTGGGATTGATCGATCCCCAAATGCTCTAGCTATCAATTTCCTGAAAACTATACAGGGAAGCTGTTGAATATTTTGTAACTAATTTGACTGGGTGCTGTTGCTGCTTTTGGCAGCAACAGCGCCCAGTCAAATTAGTTTCAAAATATTCAACAGAATATTTATTAAATAGTAAAAGCAAACAATTTGTACAACAACGCATAGACCGTCTTCAAATATGCGTTCGTGACGTACTTATCGACGTCATTCATGACGTCATTCATTATGATGTCATTCTACACATCACGCAGTTCATTATGACGTCATATGATGGGTGGGTACTCTGGAAAGGTGAATAGCTGCAGAACAGCTCAACACTGCAAAGCTCTTCGTGAATGAAACTAAAACAGAGTTCACCCACGTATACCCATCTGACACCAAAGGATGAATGATGACGGTACCCTGACTGGGGCATTGCCAAGTGAAGGAAGAGCAGAATCTTGGCTTCCCCATCTCCAGCCCGGAGCATTGGCACTCGACATACAACAGGAAACATAGCATTCCTGTCATTTTAGAAGTTGGGGGATTCGTGGCTCTAATGCTCCCATGAAAGTCAAGATGCAACTGTGTGACGCGACATGCGCCTTCATAATGTTGTACAATTGCAACAGCTGAGCCGCTCCAAAAGCACTATTGAAAGACTTGATGCATGCCACAGCAGACATCTGCTGACAATTACAAATCATCGCTGGTAATACAGTCTAATATTAAATGCAGCACTATACGGACCCTAACACAGAGCCACTGTATATGAGGGTAGCACAACAGCGATGGGCTATGCTGGGTGGGACTTGTTCCTCGAATACCAGAAAATACACCTGCGTAGAAAGCACTAGACTTTACAGTCGTTGGTACCAACTGGTATCAGGCACACAAAGCACACCACAACACCAACTTGCTCGCGACCAGACCTCGGAGAACGTAATCTAAGACCACTACAGACGGAAAAGAACCTAAATGAGCGTAGTATTCACCTTTCCAGAGTACCCACCCGTCATATGACGTCATAATGAACTGCGTGATGTGTAGAATGACATCATAATGAATGACGTCGATAAGTACGTCACGAACGCATATTTGAAGACGGTGTTGTACAAATTGTTTGCTTTTACTATTTAATAAATATTCTGCACCCAGTCAAATTAGTTACAAAATATTCAACAGCTTCCCTGTATAGTTTTCAGGAAATTGATAGCTAGGGCATTCGGGTATCGATCAATCCCAACACGGCGAGGTGTGGGTGGAGCTTAGCTAGTGATAGGCGGGGAATAGCTAAAAATGGAAAGGTCCATTCTCGCAGTGGAGTGGCCGGCCAAATCACAGTGGAGAAAAACTGATTGCTGAAAGAAGTTTTCACTTCTTCATCTACAGAACACAGCCACTCATCTTCATTCAGCTACCAACCACACTGATGTAGTGCTATGGGGTTTGGGTTACTAATATGATTATGTTTCCCTATTGTTGATTGATAAAAAGCCTCGTGATCTCATAATGCACTACATTCTATGTTGATGGCAGTTTTATATATTGGGCTTATTCTTCTAAACAATCACTATTTTCGACATTGCATTTGTTAGCGTCGTAATTTCTAAATTTCCCATTCCCACCAAAACAGCCAATCTCTCAGCTACAGCTACGACAAGCCATCTTTGAAGTAATGACCATTTTCTAGATATAATAAAGTTGTGCATTGGCCTCGAGGAGATTAGGTTGCTCATTTCAGTCCCAGTCACACATGATGTATCCCGATATGACATGGGAATTGCGAAAGTCTCAGGACTCAGGAAAGTCTCAGGACCAATACATACCATTAGTGCCAGAGGAAATGGCTCTATACAAGATGTAATTATTTATTGTCATATGTAACACGTTTCATGTATATAAGTTTTGTGCACTTCGGAAGAAGCTACCGAATAAACTTGAAATTGAAAATTGAAATTGAGCGACTCTTCTTTGACCGTCGGAACAATGGATGTGTGATTATATCATTATGTAAGTAAGTAAAAGTTGTTTCTAGGTATTTTAATTTTGACTGCAGATATGGTAAGACTGACAGGCGGCCAACTTTGTCCACGGTATCAAATGGACGCCGAGCCCCAGAACTATCGATGCGTCACTTCTGGATATCTTTCAGAAAGATTAATCAGCTTATAGTGGACCTTGATATGCACCACCACCGGCCGGATGCCATGCCGTAGCAGTTTATACAGTGTTAAGGGGCCATTGCCTCAGCGATATCAATAAATTGGGAAATCTTCCATGTCTTTGTTGTAATATAACGGTCCTGTGTATTATTACTACAGACTAATTTTTATACGCATATTCTGGCCTCGTCACATGTACTAGCATTCGTGTTCTCGCGAGACCGGCCAATCTACCATCCCAGCACTGTGAACACCGCTATGTATCTATTTCAGTATTTATATCATTCAGTATTGGTATCCTGTCATGTTTTAAGTATTATGAATCTGAAAATGTTATCACAAGACAAACTACATCTATTTATTCAATAGAAATAAATACTTTAAAAATTCTAGTAAACTGAATATCTAATTTGACATTTCTTGTTGCGACTATCACTATCGACTAGTATGTGTCAAAAAAGGCCTTGAAAGGTATTGACAATTCTACATTTTCTGCTAATCGATTTATTGAAAGTATGGAAAATAAAAATTTTATCATGTGTGATTCCCATTTGCAAAATAATGTAGATAATATTGATACGCTCGAGTAGAGCATTATCACTATTATCTTTATTATTTTGCAGCCAGCTCGGCTACTAATTGTGAGTTTTCTGCAAAATTATTTTGTTTTGAAATGGAAATTGATTGGAGGTTTCATAAAATTTGTCTGGGAATTGTTCAATTAGTCATGGACAATGTATGGAATTTCATTCTGCAGGTCTATTAATCCTGTTGACTATGTAGCATTGTAACACAGCCTTTGGTATTGAAGAATGTCCATTTGCTTGCTAAGAAAAGTCTGTTTTTTAAGATTTATCATTGGAATAGCTGGCTAAGCTGATAAGCAAGCCAGTCAATTAATCTTGTGGTTGTTGGCCTGAAAAAGGTTCAGTGAGCAAAATCTTAGATTTTCCTGATCAATCTTTAAAGGGTTAAGTTGACCAATCCTGACCAATAATACATTTAACTCTCAAGCCGCCCAAACAGCTTTTGTAGGGTTCTTGAGCTATATTCATTTGCAGACGAAGGGCAAGCAAGGAGGCTATTTTTGAAAATGTACTACTGGAATGACTGGCTCATTCCAGTAGTAAATTTGTAAAAAAAATAATCTCTTGGTCTGCAAATTGATATTTTCTATGAGAAAATTAAATTTTTCTTGAACAAATTTGAACATTAATGTAAAGTATTAAACTAAAAGTCTTGGCTCTTAGCCAAGTATGTCAGAATGAACAGAGATAAGTATTTATTGCCAAATGGGTTGAGCCAAAGGCTCTAATTATGTACTATGCTATGGCTGGAATTATATAAGATGACAAATAGAGTTAATATTGGATGTGCTTTGAACAACTCGGTCATGATTTGATATTGTACCCTTATTATATGGGTGGCCGTCCATTCTCATGCTATGAATTGGTAATTATAGATTACGCTATAATGTTTGTACACAGGTCTCTGACCAGTTTGTGGATCACATTCAAGAACCTTCACTGTCCAAAATACTTGTTTGCACTGGTCAAAGCATTATTTGGCTATATGGGCAGTGATCTCTAATCTTTAAGTTGCCAGGTTAACCCTGGATCTAACTACTGAATCTTATTCCGTAATTTGTAATTTTACTATTGACGTCTTTCTAACAACTTTCAGACAAAACCATTTTTTCTGATTTAAGCTGATTTCCGAACACAGTAATAGTGATGTTTTATTCTTAATTAGTTCTTGTCATTCCGGTGTTATTTCTCAATACCTGCCCTTATTCAGTAAGTTATAGCCTGGAATCTTAACATCTCACTGAGGCAACCCTTAAATTATTGTTTGTTTGGAAAATTGGGGGAACTCAAATCTTAGAGATATGCCATGGAAAATGTGTGCAATTCTTAGCTCAGCTGGCCAGAATAGCCAAATATTGATTCACCAACTTTTTGGGCGAAAATCTTAGATTTTATGAGGAACTTACCAGAAATTGTCAACACACATCTCCTTAGCCGATTGACAGATTTCAACCAATTTGGTTAGAATCACCATATTGTGGTAGACTTCAGAATTTTGATTCATCACATTTTTGGTGAAAATCTTATACTATGAAAAATGTAAAGGAAATTGTCAAAATACATCTCATTAACCGCTTTATGGATTTTAACCGAATTTGGACTGGAGGCTAGGATTCTAGCGTGCTAGGCTCCAGGACTTCTATTCAGAATTCTTCTTGGAAAATTGATTGGGTGAAAATCCTAGATTTTATGAAGAATTTACCGGAAATTGTCAAAATGCATCTCTTCCTTAACCGCTAGATGGATATTATCCACACTTAACTGGAAGGATTCTACTGTAGTAAAATTATCCACCATGTCATCCAAATGGTTCAAATGCTAATGGTTCAGGTGAGCGTCACATGCCCGTCTTGGGCTTTTTCTTCATACAGACTTGCTGTCTCTGAGAGCTGGCGTTGCCTTAGTCATTAACAGCGTGTAGTACATGTAGCACAATTTCAATTAATTACACAAATTATCATTCAAAAGGAAATTAAATGGTAAAGTCTCTGTTGTAATTGCTAAAAGCACTCATTGAATCTGCAAACTAATGGCTAGCTCATAATGGACCTTTCCATTTTTAGCTATGCCCCGCCCATCACTAGCTAAGCTCCACCCACATCTCGCGGTGCTGGGATTGATCGATCCCCAAATGCCATAGCTATCAATTTCCTGAAAACTATACAGGGAAGCTGTTGAATATTTTGTAACTAATTTGACTTGGTGCTGTTGCTGCCTATGGCAGCAACAGCGCCCAGTCAAATTAGTTTCAAAATATTCAACAGAATATTTATTAATTAGTAAAAGCAAAGAATTTGTACAACAAAGCATAGCCCGTCTTCAAATATGCGTTCATGACGTACTTATCGACGTCATTCATGGCGTCATTCATTATGATGTCATTCTACACATCACGCAGTTCATTATGACGTCATATGATGGGTGGGTACTCTGGAAAGGTGAATTGTCAGGATGGCAGATTTTACTTGTTACTAGCCCTGTTGGCTAGGAGCCTGAGCAGCTTTAGCACAGACCAGAATTCCCGTGGACGATATAAACAAGTGCGCCATACTATAGTTTAAATATAGGCAGCTTTGACCGAAATGTCAACAAATTTACAGACAGACTAACAAACTGACTTGCGCGGCGCAACTAAAATTGCATTTAACTAAAATTCTTCAGATAACATTTTCCATGTGTTTCAACCCTGGATATTCTGAATGTTTTGAAGAGAACTTCTGAACTTGACTTGGCCAGAATATTCTCAAATACATATGCATGTGCTGGCATGTCAGGTGAGCAATCTAAAACTATACTGCAGGACAAGAGAACATTTTCGTCCCTTAAAAAAGTCACAACTTCTTGATCACGGGTACACAATTCAAAGGCTGTTTGTTGAGTACCGTTCTCAGGTGACAACTCACATCTAAAAATGATTATAAAGATTGTGCTAACCATTTTGGTCCTGAATTTCCAATCTACCAATTACAAGACTACTATGGATATAAGCTGTTGAATATTTTGAAAATAATTTGATTGGGAGCTGTTGCAAATCCCAGTCAAATTAGTTTCAATATATTGAACAAAATATTCCTAAAGCAAAAATGATGTGTAGTGTGTGGTCTATAAGTATGGAAGGATTAATCCGAGTGTAGAGTATGATTGTAATTAACCCTTTAAAAATGCAGATCAAATACTATAATGTTTCGAAATGTTTTAATTTTGAAATGAATTTGATTGGCTGATGTTGCAGCTTTACCATTCAATCAAAAGGTTAAGCAAAACAATGGAAATAAATATGTGGATGCCAGGTGTGAATAGTGTTAAGTTGGACTCCAGCACTAATATTGCGGAATGTATTGATTATATGCATTGTATCACGTTTAAATAATTCATTCTGCTACTTTTAAGCATCGGTAAATATCAAGCGTATTGTTAAGAGTCATGTTCTTTACACCCACCATGCTCACTTCAGCTCCCCCTTTGTTATTACAGCCACCACCCTATGTGCATATGAGAGGGTGGCCTATGGTGTGCGTGCGTGCGTGCGTGCGTGCGTGCGTGCGTGCGTGCGTGCGTGCGTTCGTGCGTTCGTGCGTTCGTGCGTTCGTGCGTTCGTGCGTTCGTGCGTTCGTGCGTTCGTGCGTTCGTGCGTTCGTGCGTTCGTGCGTTCGTGCGTTCGTTCGTGCGTGCGTGCGTGCGCGCGCGCGTGCGTGCGTGTGTGGGGGTGGGGGTGGGGGGGGGGTGGGGGGGTGGGGGGGGGAGAGGTGATAGTTATTTTGAGAATAGTTTTCTGTTATCCAAGGCGCTTAACATTGAAAATTAATACATCACAGTTGCCATTTGATCCTAAGCATGCCGTCCTCACTCAATGTCGCCCAGACAGGTGTCAAGTACCACACACGCTCCATCCACCCAATTTCAGTCATGCTCGCAACTCTAGCTACCCTGGACCAACCCAACCAACCATGGATTTGCACCCACATATTCGCGAGTATGTCTACAGCACTGCTTTATACATGTAGCAGAAAATATGGACACAACAGCAAAAGGGTTAGTTACTCTAAAAGCCAATCTAGACAGGCAGGGCTATTATGGGAGTTAATTAAAAAAAATTATGTGCTTAATATTCGGATATCATATGTCCATGCGAATCAAGGCCATTAAAACTGTATACTTTCTGGTTGTCAATGCATCCATTCTCATACGTAGGAGTACCAATCGGCACCAGTATTCGTGTAACATAAAACACTATTTCAGAGCACCCGGCTATAGTAAATTAATAATCTGTTCGTTTTCTTATTTAACAAGTGATTTTCCATTCGAGCATATGTGGTATGTCCAACAAATATGGCCAGGAATCGCCTAAAATACATCTTATAGTGTCCAGCGCACCAATTTAGGAAAAATGTAGTTCTGTCATTGCGATGACTCAACAAAATGGCAGGTCATTATCTTAGATGCGTATTCTCAGCATGGCGCGAAGTCTCAGCTCTATGTTTGGATTGATATATCAGTTATTATTATTTGCTGTTTTTCTGGAAACTCTTGTGAGCGGATGAGTCTTTCAATTAAGGGAGTCATTATATTTACGAAACACTCCAAATAGAAAGAACGAAACGAACTCAGAAAATCTTCAATATGTCTAGACACTTTACCTACGACGACAGATAAAATCACAGCTACGACAATCGGCTTTCAAAAACATCATAGAAATACATGCCGGTAGAAAAGAAATCGAAAAAAATTATATCTCAATACTATTTTTTTTTGTTTATGAAAGACGAGCGATGAATCGCAAGCAACGGCGGGCGATTGGCCATCGGAGGAGCGTAGTCATCTGGTGATCGGGCGGGCGTGGTTAAAATCCCGAGTAGTGGAAAGAATGGGTGATGGGGGTGGGGTGGGGTGGGGTGGGTGGAGGCGGTAGCGTTGTAAACTCCTTCGACTGATTTATGATTCTGGGTGACTCATGAATAAGGTATCTCCATTGCGCCACCACAAGAAGAGTCGACCGCAAGGGGCAGCCACCTCATTTCACCCAGGATCCTACCACGCATACACCAATATATGGTGCAGTGGTAGGGTCGGTAGTAGAAAAAGTAACCTCCCTCCAAGGACAGTCGATTGGCGATCGGTGGCTCCCAGGTGCAGTAGTAGGGTCGGTAGTATAATGATATCACCTGCCTCGCAGCGAGAGCCATGGTGATGCAGAGGACTGTGGCTAACGCGATGGGCCGTGGCCGACGAAACAGCGAGGGATGACGAGACACTGCGGGCGGCATAGTCTCTATGGCTGGCAGCTGATGTGGTGAGGACCATGGCTGATGAGTCGAGGGCCGTTGCTGACGGCTGAGGGCTGACGAGATGTCGCATGCGGTGAGGTCTCTGTGGCTGGTGGCCGATGCGACGATGGCTGTGGAAGATGCAGTGGGGCCATCGCTTACATGGCGATGGCCATGGCTGATGTTGCTCATGCCATGGATGACACAGAGTCTCTCAGTTTCCGTATTAGAGCAAAGATTTTACAGGCGTATACTCAGCGAACACCGCCACCGGTCTCCCCATTGGAGACAATAATTTACAGGTGTATGCCCAACAAACACTGGCCGCCATGGACGATGCAGCTCAGGAATAGAGCAGGCTATTATGGGAAGGGCGCATCAGCCTGGCCATATATGCTGATGAATTGGGAGCCCTCGACTCGGCGTCAGCTCGGAAGCCAATTTGGCTACGTCCGGAAGCCACTCGCCTCACCTGCCCACCCCCACCCCCGCAGTGGGCCCAGTCCAGCTCCCGCTTGGAAGCCGACAGTGGCTCCACGATGGGGACCAGGTGGTATGCTGGCTCTGGCTTCCGGGAAGGGGCTGACCCCCAGCTCCACAATAGGGACTAGCTGGCAGCACAGCTCTTCGTACTCACATGGGCCCAGCCCAGTGTCCAATCCCCACCTTCACCAGTGGAAAGCCAACTCTTGCGAGATCAGAGAAGGTGAAGGGCTTCCAGGAAGACACACCACCAGGCTTCGTGAAGACTCCGCATGCAACCCATAGCTACTTGTGGGGATGGATACTACATTGCCGAGGTGAGAAAGTTCCATGCCTTTCTGGAGATAACCAGTGCAAGATCGACAGAAGGTTGGTGGAAGAGGTCCTTGACATGCGAGGTGGTGTGGGGAGATGGCTGGGTGAGGTTCTACCTCGCCCTCAGAGTGACACTACACAAGGAGAGGAACGATGGAACAGAAGTCACCACACATCCCTTGTTCCCAAGCTCATGGGCGACAAGCATCCAAAAATGGAAGCCACGGTTCATGGAACAGTAGCTTTCTGAGCCGTGACATTTGGAATTTCACGTTGTTCTTCTGATAGTAATCCCGACATTGTATGGCTCTCCTGTGCCTACGCTCTGCCACCATCTCCTCTTCCCATCATACCTCAGCAGCTGTGAGGTCCTGCTCAGGACCTACTCATCAGACAGGTATAGCTCGCTTGTAGTCTCCTCTATCCACCTATCTCATTCTCGGTCCCTTTTATGTTCTCCTCATCGCCTTACCATGTTGATATTATATGTTGATATCACCACTTCCATTGTGGTCTCTCACCTTCTTGTCGCCAGATTGTGCTTTGTTCTTTCAGTACCGTTATCTTCTCACAGGCCCTGGAGAGACACGCCTTTATTCCCATATCTGCAGCGTAAACTCTAAGTGGGCATCCGACCGCACATCTGTGCTGGCATACAGGGTAATGGTGGAGCTGTCAAACAGGTGGCTTGCGGTCATGAATAGATTGGGGCTGATAGCTTTCCACAGGTTGCTATTTGCTCGTGGCAGATATTCTATCATGAATAGCCATACTTCAAGCAATGAGCTGTGATACGGCACTGCCTGGAAATGTATGTAGCACGTCGGCATGTATGTATGTGGCCGAGCCAGCTCGAAGAGAGGACATTCTACACGGTACTGTACCACCCGTCTACCCACCAGAGATGGCCTGATCACGTTCTCGCCACCTCAGAGCATCAGTCGGACAATAATCATGGCTATATGCTCAATTTAAATCCAATATATAAGTTGGAGCCAATATTTGCTCACTTGACAGGTCTTGCTGATATAGTGGACGTGTACGATGGTGATGTTGCCAAGGTTAAAGAAAAGGCTTTCACCCTACAGTATTAACCAGACTCCAAGACGTTCTCACTCATTCCCATCGGTTGTGATGGCGTAGAACAATTGACTGACCTGAAGGATGTCTCCAAGGAGCGTCTGGGTCGAGACAGGGATGGCAGCAAGATCGTGTTTTGCTACGATTTCCCGAAGAAGCGATTCATTCTCGAGTCTCTGACTGAGGTGCTGGAGACCAATCTGGCAGACATCAACCTCAGCTTCCAACTGGTTGCACCCGTTGCAGACCAGGCCCCACCGATGACACATGATGGTGTACTGTTGACATTAGCAAAGTCTCACAGGTCATGTTCGAGAAGAATGAAGTGTGGTATCGCACTGGTCCTGGAGACAAGTTGCAACCATGGTTGACCCTATATAGACCCCCATCAGTCATTGACGTTGAGGTCACTCCACTCTCTACTGTTATGAAAAAGGAGGGCGCTGTCCGAAAGCTTTATAACTGTGGCTCATCTTTCCTCACCTATATAGGGCAGGATGGTATATTCCTAGTTGGGGTGGGTCATAGGGTTGGGGTCACTGGAGGAAGGCTCCTGCTGCGTCGTGCATTTGCTGGGCCATAGGAAGCTATCAATATGCAGGAGGGCATCCTATGCATAGAGGGCATGTCGCACTCCTCGAAGGCGAATGCCATAGTAAAGCTGCTCGAGTGTGTCGGGCTCACCAGTCCGCAGACAACGCATATTGTGATAGGACTGTGTATTCTAGTTGATGGTAAAGTGAAACAGTTAACACCCTCCCCTGAGGGGATGAAGATTGGTATCGAGGCCGGCACAGGACTCGATCTGACGTATGTTTTCCCTGCCATGTTCACTATCTTTAGTTTAACCCTCCATATATAGGCCCAAGATGTTGGTTCTACTTATGATACTGCTCATACCCGTGGTGGCTGCCTCACAGACAGCCACGATATTAGATGCTAAGTGGGGACACTTCTGAGATGCGCCTCAGTACAATCCCTACAGCGACCATCAGCGAAAAAGCATCTACAACCGTTTTCACCCACGTGAGGAGATTGAGTCTGTCTGGCACGTCTATGGTTTGCAGAGGGTGGGGCGGGGTTGTCTGCTGGAGACCCCCAGCCCTACACCAGATCATATGTGTAACATATGAGCATGCTAAAGCATGCCATAGAGCAGATGGTAGACACTAGCATTCTGCCGGGTGAGCATTGTCAAGGAACCTGGAAAAACCTGTGGTAAATCCCATTATGTCGCCACGACAGAGGACGTGACGTGTTTGTTTGAGCGGCCTAATCGAGATATTCATGTTCTAACCAGATAGCAGACAGATAATCTGCACACTGCTGTAGTTGCGTCATCGCCTTTGTACATGTGATCAGATCGTATACCACTACGGCTGCTTGTCTCTTCCGGATGTCAGGGACATCGAAGTGTGGTATACTGATTTCATGCATCTATGTACCCAGGACTTGTCTACTTATGCCCTAGTGATAGAGAGGGTGGTGGGAGCCGCTGATCTCCGATTGGCTACCCCTGGAGGGCCGTGGTATCATTTTACTACCGACCCTACTACTGTACCAGGGAGCCGCCGATCGGCTGTCCCTGGAGGGAGGTGTACTTTTTCTAGTACCGACCCTCCTACTGCACCATATATTGATGTAAGCGTGGTAGGATGCTGGGTAGAATGAGGTGGCCGCCCCTGGGTGTTGCCTCACTCCTTGTCGTGGCTCCAGGGATCCACCTGATTTATGAGTCCCCCATAATCATAAATCAGTCGAGCGAGTTTGCATCCCCAATCTTTCTATTACTTCCCGGTCGACCGGCAGGCGATTAGATGGCTGACATGCAATCGGTGGAAACATATGCAATCTCATTCACTACCCGAAATCTCCTTCACTCCCTGATTCTGCGTCATTCGCATGACGACAATCCTTCGGGGAAGCACCTCAAGATACAGTCATGTCTCAAATACACCTCTGCGTGAGCGCCCAATAAAACCAACAACACATATCACAAGAAACCACTAAGTAGCAAATACTCCGCTTTCTCTGCGAAACGGAGATGGACCATTAAATTTGGGATATAATTTTTTTATATTTGTGCAATTTATAATTTGCATCTTCTTGTATTTTGCGTAGTCGTATATATAAGAATTGCTGTTAAACTGAGTGTATTGATCCACTGGAAGTGCTTTACAGACATGGTTCTGGCGGTACCTAAACTAAAAGTGTGTGGACAGGCTGCTTAAAGTGTAGATGATATACCATGTTTGCACGGTTTAAATTGTTCCGCCAGCATCACATCCGGTTGAGATGCGACTTTATGTAGGGTACACTTTATAAATAAGCCAATATGTTTCCAACAAAGATACATGTTCTATTGGTACACTTTTAAACACGTTGTAGGCCCCCTACATAAGAAATGTTGTGTTAACTATTTTGGATTTAATTTGATTGGAAGCCATTTCCGCCTTAGACAAAAATATTCAACAATACGTTTTATTTTATTTTAGAAACGAAGTAATCTATTTCTGAGCTGTACTGTAGAAGAAGCGTGACAGAGAATGGAAGCTTCGGACAATAACCGATCAAGAATATGAACTGTCGAAATAACGACGAGTGCGAACCAGACAAAAGTATACTGGCGAGCCTCGGCTTCGCTGACCACAGAAGCTTGTTTGTACGCTACAATAAACGTTGTTCGTCGTTCATTCCTCGTTCTTGATTAATGATCGCGGTGCAGGGTTCAAAGGCTATCCTTGCCAACTGATGAATCCAATCTGTCATTCAAGTATATGACGCCATAATCAATTATGTCACATGCAGGCTGACGTCACAATCAAAATACGCAATGACTGACGTAGCTAAGTCAGTCAGAAACTTTGAATAGTCCATCAGCTTACGAATTGCATGTTTTTACTATTTAATAAACATTCTGTTGACAATTTTGAAACTAATTTGTCTAATAGCACCCAGGCACATTAGTTTCAGAATATTTAACACCTTGATGGCATATTTACCTTGAAAATCGGATTCTTGTAAATCAGGGTTCAAAGTAATCGACCCCAACACGCTCAACTCATGGGCGGAGCTTATTTAACCATGCACGGGGCATAGCTAAAAGTGGATTCCTTCTTTTGGTAACTATTACGAAGAGCAATTATAGGAGTTTATTGATCTGCGGATGAAATAAGTCTGGGGTTTTGTCCTCCGCCTACGCACACCCAGACGATAAAGAGCGAATCAGTGAATGTGTTAGTGCGTTTTCTATTATAAACCAAGCGGAACAATTACTCGATAGAAAGTAGTATTTGAATAGCAACGATTATCTGCAGCTCAATTTAAGCATAAAATCGTCAGATTAATTGCTGTTCCTTTTCTCATTGCAATTACCATTTTAATCCTGAATGAACAAATCTGAAATAAAATCATTTATAATTTAATACATGCTCTATTAAAGACATGATGAATGAATATAAATTTTAAACCAATCATTACATAGCAATACATTATCACTCAAAATATTCGTTAACCCTTTGAACACTGAAGTCACAGAATCTCGATTTCAAGGTAACTACACAGGTAAGGTATTAAATATTTTGAAACTAATTTGACACAAACCTGTTGCTGCCATAGGCAGCAACACTTCACGTCAATTTATTTTCAAAATATTCAAAAGAATATTTATTAAATCATAAATGAGTTTTCGAAATTGGTATTTCGGATTCAAATATAGTTCAAAAGATCAGACCTTTTAAAAGTATTACCAGAACTCTGTGAACGGGCAATATGGACAGCTAATGCGGGATCGACTAGAGCAATCTGAAATCGCAAAACCTCGATCTCCCGTTTTTCTACATTGTGCATTTTTCTTCAGATTTTCTAAAGCAAAGTTGTGGAATCTTAGTAGACGGTCACACCCTTTCATGTGTTGAAATTCGAGCCAAATCGGTCCAGTCGTTTTCGAGATATTCAGAAATTTAGAATTTGATCCGATCATAGTTTGGGGTTTTTACGCGGTTCATGACCCGCGTGGAAACCCTCTTCCAGGGCAAGATATTTTGTTGTGTTAAAGTTTGAGCCAATTCAGATAAGTCGATTTGAGATACAGCATTAGATACACCCACTCGCCCGTCCACCCGCACGCCTGCCTACCTCACCGCACACCCCTCCCAGCCTCCGCCCATTTGCCCGCCCGTCGATCGCCTCCCTTACCGCACGCACACACGCACGCATGCGCACACGCGACTGCTATAGCAGCTTTTCCTTACGCAACGTGCGAAATTATGAAGACTGTTAAAGAAATGATTATTAAAACGTCGGACCTGTCAGAGACCCTTTACCACCGTGGAAAATCTGATCCATGAGTGAGTAACACGTGTTTGAAATGAGCATGTAAAGGCAACTCTGTGATTTTCGTCGTAACACAACATTCCCACGAGAGTGAACAAGGGCGGAGGAATGCTTCCACATGAACAAATGCAGGGAACGAACGGCACAATAGAGTGATCAATTTCTAGCTATGCCCCGCCCATTTCTAGCTAAGATCCGACTACTCTGTACGTGTGTTCCGATCGATTTATATACATTGAATCCTGAATTCACAGAATCTCAATTTCAAGGAATAATTACAGGAAAGCTGTGAGTATTTTGAAAATATTTGGAAGCCTATGGCAGCAACAGCAGCCAGTCAAATTAGTTTCAAAATATTCAACAGGATGCTTATTAAATAATAAACCCATCAAAGTCATAAACTTTACGGACTATTCCAGCTTCACGACTGATGATTCTCTGTTGGCCGGTTGCGCACGTATAGCTCACGCCCCACTCAACGTGATTCCGGGTTTAAGCGTAGCTCAGTTTTCGCGTTCACTTGCACACGGGCTTGGCTAAAGCTAGGATTCCATTTGCGCGGATGCGGAGGCGGACGCGGACTCGGACGCGGGTGCGCCAAAATCGATAATATGCGTGATTCCATATGTGCGGACGCCGGCACGGAATGACAGGTGGATGCGGAGGCGGTTGTCTCGATCGCTTAGTGTAGCGATCGGGAAACGGACAGCGCACAGTCGCTGGGGGAAATCTAAGAAATGACAGCAATAAAATTGGGGGTTCCTGTTACTTTCAGTACGTACACCAGTCCCAACACTGTAGACGCTTTAAAAATGAATTATTTTGAAATAAAGTCATTTCTCGACACTGTTACATCTCGCGAATATAAGGATAAACAATTAGTGACCAACGTTTGGCACGGTATCAGCAAGGCTACATGGCAAAGGAAGATACAGTACAGCTCATAACTAGGTTAACACATTTCCAGAATAAGAAGAGAAACGTGTAACGTAGTACAAGTTTGGACACAATGTATGAAATTATGTTGAATATTTTGGACTTAATTTGAATCCTGAACCAGCAATGGCTTCCAATCAAATTAAGTCCAAAATACCCAACGTTACATTTGATTGTTCAAAATTATTTCTGAGCTGTACTGTATGAGTGGCGAGCAAAATTCATATCGTATTTGAACAACAATGTTGCGCGCTTGTGTGTGCGTACTTGCATTCGTGAGTGCGTGCGTGTGTCCGAGCGCGAGTGGGTACCGTGTGCGCGTGCACGCGTGCTTTCACATGTTGCTACAGTCTATGCATGTGTGTGGGCCTGTCTGTCGGTCTGGACACCATTTTTAAAATTATTCGTGTGCTAAACTCGATATCTAAAATTATTTTACCCGATATTAATAGAATTTTTCTGGTTGTTTAAAAATGCAATCATTTATGAAAGTAAAGATGATTGCGACTTTAAGTGCCACCATCGTCTGGCTCCAAAAGCCGCGAAGAAAGTCTTTGTCACGGAGCAGCTTCAGATAGTAGATTTATTAATAATAATCTAATGTGTATGATAACTGTAATCTCTAAGCATTATATGAAAAGAATATTGCTGCTATATTATTTAATATCACTAATAATATCACTGGACTTCATAGACGAGGAAAAGAACCCCATTGGCGAACTTCTCCCAATAGCTGCAAGCAAACTAAAAATTGAGAATCTCTTTATGAATGAATCTAAAACAGAGTTCACCCACATATACCTATCTACAAAGCATGAAACTAAAGAAAATGACAATCCACTTCGTAGCGGTGAACCATGGAGGAAAAGTAAAATCCTGGCCTCACTGCTTTGCAGTACTGCTGACATTGCTGCACGCTGTGTTATGGGGAACATAGCTTTCAAATCCTTCTGGAAGGTATGGATTCGTAGATCAATGATGCCCTTGATAAAAAGGCTAAGTTTATACAATGCAACCTGCGTGTCCTTAATGCTCTAAAACTGTAACAGCTGGGCAGCTCCAAAGGCAGCTCTAGACAAACTCGACGCCTGCCACCGCAAACATCTACACACCATCAGTAGACATCGATGGCCAGGCAGCATAATTTCCAACAATGCACTATACAAGATGTGTAATACGTCGCCGCTGTCTGTAAAAGTCGCCCAGCAAAGATGGTCCACGTTTGGCCATGTGCTAAGGATGCCAGATGATACACCAGCACAGCGAGCCTTGGAATTCTCCCTACTCGGAAACAGCAAATACAAAGCCAGGAGAGGACGTCATTGCATAAATCTACTAAGCGTGCTACGAGGTGACCTCAAGAAAGCAGGACTCGGTACACTCAAGTCAAGAATGGACCTGAGGACGCTAGAGACTTCGGTTGAGGACAAGAAGATACAGTGGGAAAAAGCGAAGACGAACTGATTGCAGCTGTAGGATGTTTCTACTACTACAGCCGCGGAATACAGCAACCATACAATATTTGTGTCAAATGAATTTAGTTAATGTTTACGACAATAGAAATATTTTATTCTATTCTATATGTGTAACTTGAAGTGGCACAGGGACCCCGAAAATTAAGACAAATGTTTTGGGGTGGGAACCCTAGATGTGTGGGGGTCCTGTGCAAATGCACTTGTTGCACAGCCTTATGTTCAGCCAGGTGTGCAACATCATCTTCTACGAGCAACAGCAGTTGAAAAAACTAAGCCACTGTAAAATACTGTTGAAATCTGTTTTCATTCTGATTTACTTCTCGTACCAGATTGTAAAAATCACCGCGATGATATCTGTTTCTGCTAGTGACCAGGTTCAGACTACTACTACTACTACTACTACTACTACTACTACTACTACTACTACTACTACTACTACTACTACTACTACTACTACTACTACTACTACTACTACTACTACTACTACTACTACTACTACTACTACTACTACTACTATACTTGACCAGGTTCAGACTACTACTACTACTACTACTACTACTACTACTACTACTACTACTACTACTACTACTACTACTACTACTACTACTACTACTACTACTACTACTACTACTACTACTACTACTAAACTGCTGCAGCTACTGCTGCTGCTGCACCTTCCGAACATGGCATGCCATCAATTCCCTCAATAGAAGCATATTTGACTTTATTAAATTTTTTTTACAAACAATTCGTTATTGTGGCTGAGCACACGACCACAACCCACCTTAGCCAAAACCACCATCATCATCAGCATCAGCATCATCATCCGATCATATGGATGAGGCAAGTGGATCTGGTGTAGTAGCATCTCAGAAATGCTGAGTGAAATCATGTTCAATTAGCGTGATTCAAATGTTTCAGTGTCATTTAACTAGTTTACGTCATCTATAATGGCTTTCCATCTCCGTGCAAGCTCGCTCTGTAAAATTGGGCCTTTTTGCTTTAGAAGACATTGTGAAAATGACTGTATCAAAAGCGAAGTCGGGTTTGAGCTTAGTTCGCGTAAGCCAAACTCATTTTGCCAATCTGCAAGCGAAGTCTTTCTCAGTCGATCTCGGCTCAAGTCAGGCTTAAGCCGCGATTACCTGATCCCCCTGAGCTGGTAACTTAGGCTTACCTGAGCCGTATGTATGCAATCGGCCATATGGATTATGATTGTGACGGTCAGCCTACATCTTACGTAATTGATTATGACGTCATATACTTCAAAACTTGTTGACAGATTGGATTCATCCATTGAACTGGTTTGTTGTATCTATATAATTTCCTTGCGCACAGTATATGAATCCGATCTGTCACTCAAGTATATGACGTCATAATCAATTACGTCACAGGTAGACTGATAATCATAATGCATAATGAATGACGTAGGCCTATCTAGAATTGTACAAAGCTGTGTCTTTGTTTGATTTACTATTCAATAAACATTCTGTTGGATATTTTGAAACTAATTTGACTGGCCGCTGTTGCTTCCATAGGCAGTAGCAACAGCACCCAGTCAAATTAGTTTAAAATTATTCAACAGTTTATCTCTATAGTTACGTTGAAATTAGGATTCTGGGAATTCAGGTTTCAATGAATATAAATCGATCCCAACATGCGCAAAACGTGGGCGGAGCTAGAAGTAGAAATGGACGGGGCATAGCTAGAAATGGATCCTTCAATTCTTGCTGGCCGAGTTTCTATAATGCATCATCGTCCGCATCATTCTCACGACGCTTTCTTCAAACCAGTACCAACGCCATCATTGGACCTCAAGGAATACCACGCCTTTCTTTAAAGTCTTGCAGGTCAGTGAAATTCCTTCAGTAAGGGCGGTGGCGGGGGGGGGGGGGCGGGGGGGGGGTCATTGACACAGATTCAGATTCTTTATTGGAGTAACCCAAACATGAGGATATTGCACATACGAATACTGACAGTACATGACAAATAATAAATACAAACTATTATAAAAATAAAGCTATAACATGACATTTCAGTGGTTTTGAAGGTGAACATACAGTTTCCGACAGGAACGAAACCGCTTTTTTCTCAATCATTCAGCATACTACAATTTGAAATAAGTAATTTTGTACAGGTACACCAATTGACAATTCTTTCTGAAGTTTCAAATGACTCTAAATACGTTTTCCTTATTAACGAAAGCGGATCTACGGAGGACATTTGGAGCCAGTATTTGATGACATGCGGGAGAATGGCTGTCATAATGGCGATAATTAATCTAGATCCCACCTAACCGTAGCATTAGTTGTCCTTTTGCTAACGCCAAGCAGGTCAGTACTTAGCAAATTTAAGAACATTTTCAGCAGGCACATTGTCGCAGATGTAGTAAAAATTATTAATTGTCGCTGCGTCTGCTCATGGTTGTTCCAAACCGCACTGCAGTACATTAAAATTCCCACGATTTAAAAGCTGTGAATAATTATCGTTTTGATTCTAAAGATGCTTTTGGAAGCTTGAACACGCACGTTTTAGGCTAGTAGAAGAAGAAAAAATCATGTCGAAGTAGTACAAGGCGTGGGCATTTTCAACTGAAGTATTGATCCACTGACTGGTGCCAATTCTTGAATTGTTTTAGTCTGATCCGTATGAACTATTACTCACACACTTACATGTACAATTGATTGCTCAACTCTCCCAACGCAGACACGCATGCACGCACGTACACACACACACACACACACACACACGCACGCACGCACGCACACACGCACACCCACTCACCTACCGACCCACCTACCCACACACGCACACACGCGCGCGCACACCCGAAGATACACACGGACATACATATACACGCACATGCGCAGAGTCACACATTTTCCCCGAGTATCACAAACTCGATCAATAGAGAAATTCATTATTACACAACCAGTAGGCCTATTCAAGTGAATTTCCTGAAAACAAATTTGATCGATTACCGCAATAAACATTTCTATTCATGGCGTTGTCACGAATAAACAAAAGGTGTGCTGAATTATGTGTTTTTCTCTAGGACATTCATGATCATATTTCTTAGGCCATTTTAGGCATACCACGAGGAAAACGCGTGCTAACCTTGAAAAAATGCTGCCAAACGTAATGATAGCGGGAATTCACCAGCTGTTCCGCCCGCTTTTCCGCCGCTGTCGCCCATCGTGGAGGACTCTTGAAGTGGACTCGTGAAGTCGACTCGAGAGCAACCTACTCGCAACGAGCAGATAACGCGAGGAATGCCCGATAAATTTCGTTTTTATCGCGCATGTTACAATTACTAGGCATTTGAGCTCTGAATTTCCAGAATTTCACATTCAAGGCAACTATACATGTAACGTGTTGAATATTTTAAAACCAATTTGACAAGAACATGTTAGGCAACAGCAGCTCAGCTCCCCGTCAAATTAGTTTCAAATGTTTCAGCGGAATATATGTATTAAATCGTAAAGGATTTGATGTTTTGGTCTTTTGGTGTCAAATGATTGAACAATTTAATTCTGTATTCATTAGATTATATTAGATACAAATTCGTGCTTGATAATTTTGGAAACCATATACCGGAAATGACAAAGTGTCTTTCAGAATATTCAGCACGTTCATGAATATTCAGCACGTTCATGAATATTCAGCACGTTCATTAATTGAGGGACACATTTCCAGCTATACCTCAGCCATTTCTAACAAATCTCTACCGACCGTTTACTTGTGTTGGAATCGATTTACATACGTTGAATCATGAATTCCCAGAATCCCAATTTCAATGTAACTATACAGGTAAGCTGTTGAATATTCTGAAACTAATTTGACTCGATGCTGTTGCTGTCTGTTAAATTAGTTTCAAAATATTCAGCATAATATCTATTAAACCATACATCCATCAAAGACATACAATTCGTGCACTTGACGGACTTTTCAATGTTTTTGACGAACTTAAATACGTGACTATGTATTGAGACGTTAGCCTACATGTGACGTAATAGATTGTGACGTAATAAATTTGAGCGACAGATCGGATCCCTACATTTTCGCAGTAATATATTATGGAACCAGGGCCGGATCGTGTAATTATTTAAGCGTGGCTCCTGGAGGGTCCTATTGTTCAGGGATTACATAAGTTCTCCCCACTCCAAGAAAATGTTAGAATTCTACGTTGTGAAGACGCTATTTCATGTCCTATTAGTGAAAAGAGTATATTTAAATTGCTTTTCAAATTATTATTTTATTTTGCCTTTGAACGGCAATGTACCAAGCAGTACCTCAATTTCAAGAGAATCATGGAGAGATGTTGAACATTTTGAGACTAATTTGTCTGGAAGCTGTTGTTGACTTAGGTAGCAGGAGCTTCCAGTTCAATTAGTTTCAAAATATTCATCAAAATATCTCTTACGTATATAAGAGGTTATTGCGTCTGATTTGCCTGATTGAAACGAAAAAACCCATCTTCAACTGTTACACAGATTTTCTGGGATAGTTTGTTGATGGGTGGGGGTGCAGCGGAAAAGCGCGCGCGTCCGTGTGCGAGTGTGCGTGTGTGTGTGTGTGCGTGCGTGTGTGCAGGTGCGTGCGTGCACGCGTGCGTGCGTGCGTGTGCTGTGTGCGTGGGTGCGCGTGTGCTCGCGTGCGTGTGCTTGCGCGCGCGCGCGTGCGTGCGTGCGTGTGTGTGTGTAGGTGCGTGTGTGCGTGCGTGCATGCGTGCGTGTGTGTGCTTAGGGTGGGTGGGTGGGTGGGTGGGTGGAGTGGGTGGGGGTGGTGTTGGTGGGGTACGGGTGGTGACTGGCTCACCATGCACTCTTAAACTTACGTCAGGCAACTATTCAGCTGATTCATAATAAAGTTGTTGAAGATAGATCAGTGGTGCTATATGTATCGATTTTGCTTATATTAGTATTTTCGCTAGGCCTACACGGAGAACACACAAGTCTAACGATCTAGTGTCTCTTTATAAGGATTATAGTTTTAAAACGTCCACAGGGCATTGGGACGGACCCATCATGGATACGCTATTGGCAATCAGCAAGGCCCCGCGTCCTTTGAAAAATTTATATAACGTAATGAACAATTAACATTTATTTCCCATTCAGATACACAACACCTTTATTAATATGTCATCGTTTTTCAAATTATCGCTCAACCGCGGCTTGATCGTCATGTGTGGTCTAAAAGGGCCGGCGGGATTTTATACGTCTTGTGGCCCTTTCAGACTGCAACCAAATATCAATCGGAATGGAATGTCATACTCGAGTATCGTTGTCTGAGTAGCACGGCTAACACTTCATCTTTGAAATAACACATAATAGGTATCATTATTTTTATTACTCATGCCCGCCTGCCTGATTGCCCGAATTGGAAGATGGGTTGAATCGCCACACCCCTTGATCTTGCGACTGGTTATGCTTACTTTGATTTTGATGTCACGGGTTCACTTTGTGCAACGCAGAGCTAAGGCATAAGTCAACACCAGCCCCACCCGAGTGCAGAACACCTATGGATGATATGTGTATGCTGGTACCAGTGCGCATATTTCAATAAGTTCTCTGCAAACTTTACTCCACACTGGTTACAATAATAGGCAGACTGATATACCACAGTGCATACGTACAGGACAAGGCCACATTGCGTCTGCCGATTATCATTTACACTATGGCCGTTTCGGTCAAACAAGTCAACTCGAGGCGGATTACACAAAAAACTAGAATTGGTTTTGTCACATGAAAGACCAACACATTTCTCCAACTACATCTGAACGTTTTGGTTATCTCAGTAATCAAATGAAGGTGCCTGTGACGTAGGCAGGATTCATGCTCATAGTTCTTCTTCGCCTGCAAGACAAATCGGGAACAGCGTTACAACCCATAAACCCTTAAAAATCTGAAGTGTTAGACACTTCACATGATCAATTTCAGGAGAGATCGTGTGTGCAGGAATCAATCAATAACGCTTGCCTATACCGAAAGCCACCAATATTGCAGTCAGTGATGTCATCAATTAAGCGACCACATAAACAGACAATACAACAACAACAACAACAACAACAACAACAACAACAACAACAACAACAACAACAACAACGTCGCTGTGTACTTGCTGTATAATAACCGTCCTGGCTGCATCCTGGCTCCGGTGAACAGGTACGAACTCCTTATGAGTTAAAGAGCCTCCGAAAATCCGTGCAGTTTTTGGGATGATATTCTCTAGTGCTACGCGATGAAGGCTCATTTTATCTCTTTTCTCGTGTTTGCTCTTTCCAGTTTTTTCCTGGCCTGTAGCGATTCACACGATGTCCACGCTCTAGGTATTTTAGCTGTAACATCACATATCGGAAAATGAGTCTGGCCATGCTTTCTGAAGTTTTTCAACACGTGGACAATGGTTTGTCGATCTAACACATCAGCATCAGTAAAATGATTTCTTTCCATTTCATTGTCACGACTGATCCTTCATGGCATGGCACAATATCAGATTTGGTACTCAGTCTGAGCTATCCTCCCTCTGACAATTATGGTGTGCACTACTGATTCTATTGATAGAGGAATTCGTCAAGATTGCTGCCGTGAACTTGGCATGCAACAGAGGTTGGTGGTTAGTGGACCAGAGATGGCACACCTCATCACCATCTGAAGGGTCACAGTGTACTTTTCTTGGGAAAATGCACACCTATTATCTTTCACAGGAGCAGTGATTTGATCATCAGCTTGATCGATTGCAGTCTTCGGGAAAGAATCGCGTGCCTGTAGTATAGCGAAAGGCCGCCATAGAGGATCTCAATGGATGTGAGGTAGGAAGTTGCTAGTGCCGTGGAATGCACAAACACTAGTCCAATGAGCGCCAACCGTATGACTCTACACAAATTCTGAACGTTGGTTAACAGTTCTGTTGATTGCAAAGTCCTTCGATCTCATGGCCGCAATACCATGTTGTATAGAAGTAATATATTTTCCTAGTCTAGCTCTTCCAAAATTAGGTATACCACATAAGCTTGAGTTGATGGCTCTATTGATTGACCCAGTCTTCAAGTCTCTTTGTCTCAATATTAGGTTCTATAGAATACGCATACTTATCGTGTGCCTCTTGGACGCGGGACTCTATAAGTATGTGGCTTCCAAGGCTTGGTTTATGACAAAGACTGTGACTTGATGGTTCTATTGATTGCTCCAGTCTTCCCAGATCTTGGACTTAAAGGACAGGAGCAGGGAACTAACATATGATCTTAAATGATAGCTTTATATAAAAATCAACCTACAGACACCCGTAAAAACTGAAATAAATCAGAATAATTTGAAAAAAGCAGCTAAATACCATTTGTGTCACTGGCTGGAACCAATTAGTGACGTAGCTGGTCCTATGCGCTCTGGTGTACGGCGAGCGAATAAATAATACCTGCTGCAGCCGGTCATATAATCTCAGTTATATTCGCGTTCAGTTGATTAGCCACAACCTCCTACAGGTAAAATACTGTCTAATCTTAAAACAATTTGACTGAAAGCCGTTGTTTTCAGAGACATGATCTGCATTCAGTTACATGAATTTCAAAATATTCAGTAGGTATTGTGTTGCGACTTTGGAAAGCAGCAGGGTGTTTTGAAATTATTTTGACCGAAACTTGTTGCTTCCACCAGAAAAAGTCACTTTCAAATATAATGTTTTCAAAAGGATCAATAGTGAATTAACAATGGCTCTGCATCGGCACCTATAGAGAATACTATTCATACCCCTTACGAGACCATATGCAGGTTTGCTTGTGTTATATTCGAGTACGCGGTATACCTGCACACAGAGTTGACACAGGGCGGCGTGCGAATTGGTTCCAAGTTAAGTGTTCTTAGATTTAGTAAATGCTTCTTCTAAAATAATCCCGATTCATTTCCATTTTTACCGGTGGTAGTTTATTTAATATTGTACGAACTTACCAATAAACATCATTTGTTATTTCCATTTTCCCTTCCTTTAATACCATTTGCCATTGAGAGGTCAGATACTATTATTGTGTTTCTTCCAAGGCTTGGTATATTACACAAACTGTGCCTTGGTAGTAACGAGTTATGAACGCGTAATGCGGACTGCCTTTACGAACGAGTCTACAGTGCCAGCAGTTGCGATCACGTCACCACCGGCGCTGGTGTCCAAACACTACTGTCAAGATCTCAAAGCATCTTTATGATGCTGCCACTGGACCAGATGGACATGATACGTCGATGACCGCAAAGACCCAACAGAGTCTAAGGCTACACCAGCAATCTTTAACCAAATAGACGTCACACTATGTAAAACAGTAGCAATGCCCCTACTTCGGGACACTCGTTCCTATAGAGGTGCAGACCTCAATTCTTACCATACGCCAGTCGTTACAGGCCTATAGGTGAACCATCTCTACCTAATGTAAAAAACGCCATACCAGCCAAGAGGGTAAAGCCACATATACATCCTACCCAAGGTTATCAGCGACACTGACACGCAAATGCCATACAAAAGGACCATCGAGGGGCAAACGGGTAACATTAGCGTCAACTCCGATCCAAATGAAGCCCTAACCAAAATACTAGCTCAATGCATGGAATCATCATCAACCATTATCATAGGAGTTGTCAAAACCAACAACCAAACTAGTGACGACCATGCAATAGTAAAACTATTAGCAGAGCAGAATGCACCGCGGCTGCGCATCTATCAACATAGCCAATGTGGAGAACGCACCAAACTACGCGGTGAATGCAATGGCATTCTACGCTGCATCAGTGAACGCTTAATATATCTTGATATTCAACAAGCAGAATCCTGAGCAGATGAAATCACTACCACAGATGCCTGTCAAAATATGTTTCGAGCAGTCTGAACCCTGAGAGCTGCTAATTACTCTAAGTCTTTAAGTTTCAGGGATATAGCCTGTATATTACTCTGGGAGAAGGATGCCACATGGCAACGTGGTCACCATCTTCAAAAATAGTGTACACGGTTGCCTGACAAACATGGGTTGACACCAATATGAATGTTAATTCACCTTTCCAGAGTAAGCACGCATCATATGACGTCATAATCATCTACGTGACGTGTAGAATGACATCATAATGGATGACGTCATGCATGATGTCGATAAGTACGTCACGAACGCATATTTGAAGATGGTCTACGCGTAGTTGTACAACTTGTGTGCCTTTACTATTTAATAAATATTCTGTTGAATATTTTGAAACTAATTTGACAGGGCCCTGTTGCTGCCACAACACCGAGTCAAATTAGTTACACAATGTTCAACAGCTTTCCTGTTTAGTTTTCAGGAAATTGATAGCTAGGGCATTCGGGGATCGATCAATCCCAACACGGCGAGGTGTGTGTGGAGCTTAGCTAGTGACGGGCGTGGCATAGCTAAAAATGGAAATGTCCATTGCTATTTAATTTCCGAGATGTATTGTATGACTCTGGAACATGATGGCCATTTTGGAAAATGTCTGCCACATGCACCCATGATATGGCATCTTGTCTAACTTTGCACGTACTGGCATGGTGTTAATGTGTGCCAAGTTGTAAACATTTATCACAAAATGCACGATGATTCGGCCACACTACAGCGATCCGCCGATCCAGTTAAATCCTACCCGATGTATATATCGGGAATCTGTTGAATAGGCGTTTGGATCCATATTTATCGGAATTAAATACAATATAACAAAAAAAACGTTTAATAGAATTAATTTACTATAGTGAATAGATTTTTGTGGCCAGGATGTGGTGGCTCAATGAAACGACCACCATTCATAAAGAAACATCGCCTTATGTCCTCCCCCAAAGGAGGTATCCGTTACAGAAAGGTTTAATTGCACCTTTGTCCGTGAATTGATGTGTCAAATTCTGCAATCTATTTAATTAATAATCTACTTGACAAATATTCGGTCAGCTACTTCATCGGTCAGTAGGCCACCAGGATGCGGGTTTTGAGGGCTGAGAGATTCTCAAGCACTGCGTGCTGGACATAATTACTGGATAAAACAATTATTCTGTGTTGATTGATAATCAGTGACATTAATTAGTTCGTCGTTGTTTGTCTGCTGTCAGCTCAAGCACTCATAATGTCCATTACGTTCTTAGATATAGCAGATTATGCGCTGGCGGGAACACGAACAAGGAAAACATTAATCTTAACCACATAAGCCCAGAAATCAACATTAGGAACAGTCATTTCATAAATATTCTGTTGAATATTCCTAAACAAATTGACAAATTTTATTGGAAGTTGTTGCTGCCAATGCCGGCTTCCAGGCATCTTGGTTTCAGGATTTTCAACAACTTACACGGTCTATGGTTGTCTTGAAGTTGACATGGCATTTCATGTTTTCCTAAAACTGCCAATAACACCAGTCCCGCTCCAATATAGCCTAAGGGAGATAATCCGAGTTAAAAATAGCAATATTATGACATAGGATAATGTATGATATATAGATATCCCATGCGAATGAATAACAAGATCTAAAATTATTATCCTTGGCACGCACACACACGAACAAATGTACACGCATACGCGCACGAACACGGATGCATTTTTCACGCACACGCACGTACATACACGCTGGTACCTGTGAAATATAAATTAGAATTAGTTAAACAAACTATGTTATTCAAGCGCGTAACGAAAAGTGTCTATGCGTATGTGCGCAAAACGGGGATGAGTTCGTAAGACCAATTTGGGACTATGTTTTCTCATGAGAAAAATCGTTTGCAAGCCAAGAGAAGAGTATTTTTGGAAACTTACAACTGGAATGACTGGCTCGTTTTACCATTCGTGGTAAATTTTCAAAAATACTTTTCCTTTATCCTGGAAATTGACGTTGACTGAGATGTTTTGAATTTCTTTATCAATCTTGACAATTAATCCGATGAAAAGATTAATACTGCAACAGCTTAAAACTTGAAATTGTGCATTATTTTTACTTTCACCCCATCTCCGATCGTGTGTTTTGGGTGAGCAACATCGCAAAACAAAACATTGACTTGTTCTGGCCGTAATAACCACATATACGAGTCGAGAGTATGGACCGTAACACGTTACACAGACAGTGCAGGGTAGAAAATAACAACCACGAATTCCGCAGTACTTATTGTCTCGCCTTTCTTCTGCTTGTCGCAGCGACCTTGACCTTTGACAATGTGACCTCAATGTTATAATGCTGTTTCCTAATATTATATGTAACAAACAATGTATCCAAGTTTAGTTCCAATATAATTAACCAATCCTGAAATATAATTATAAATGCTTTGTTAAAAACAAAGACATGACGTTGGAAAAGCAGAGATACAAATAGCAATAGCAAGGCCATTCTAGCAAGATCAGAATGACCTCACTATCATCATGCTGGCTCCTTAGGATAGAGGCAATCAAGTGTCGAAATTTGGTTCCAGTGGGGTTACGCTCTCCTAAAACTTAGGCAAAGACGATTTGGGTAAACGCAAAAGCGTAACAAAGGAAATAGAGATATAACAGATATCATCTATTAAGGCTATGGTAACCTTTACGGTTATAATTGTCTTGACCTTTGACATAGTGACCTCACTACCATGATGCTGACCCGTTATGGTATAACACACGTGTCATGCG